>CM026302.1:1464066-1735406 GCA_014851415.1 Cnaphalocrocis medinalis
AGCGAAAGATTCGAACTTATAGCAAAACTAAGGAACATATGTTAATCTCAAAAAAATGCCTTCTCATACAAATTGCAACAATCAATGACCACTTTTTTATATTAAATGGGTTTGCACTTGACCTCATCTCACCTGATAGAGTTACAATAAGGTCTAAGATGTAGCGTGCTTTCCTAGAAGAACTACTTCTGTAGAGGAAAATGTTTTTTTTTTTAGATTAGACCCTATGTTCCATGGTGAATAATGTTGGTTTTCATTAGTATAATGCCTTCGAGAAGTGGGTAAGAAGATTAAAATAACACGGTGTATAATGCGACGACAAAGTCATGAAATTAATTGATGGCGCCACCGACGCTCATGTCGTAAGGCATGGTATCTCCATTGGTTTATAAAACATGGGAATTTCGTTAGTTCCCAAAAAAATTCCATGACTTTCTTGACGCATTATATAGGAAGAATTAACTAAAAATCTCATTGTAGCGACATTTATGATCCACATCACGTATTGACGTAAGTAGTTCGGTTCTGCCGCGTTGTTATAACCTCGATATATGTACTATAGTGTAGAGAAGAGCTATAGTGCGAACAACGAGGTGTGGACTTGTGACAGATTATTATATCTGTGAACATAGAGCTTAACATATACATATTGGCGACAAAAACACAAACAAAAATAACAAAATAATTATAACATAAGCATGTGAAATTACGTTTTGTGGCCAACATTTAGATCCCCTTCTACCAACCATTCTGATCAATATTTGTTCTAGGACATTTAAAAATTCATCGATTTATATTAATTGTGAGGATTATGAGATATATTTTTAAAAATCCTTCTACGAAAACATTAAGATTTGCAAAAAGTGGCCACTTTTCACAATTATGAAAATTACTAGCGGCCGCCCGCGACTCCGTCCGCGTGGAAAAGTAACTTTTTACCCCCCTTTCAACCCCTTACAACCCCCTTTTCGCAATAAAAAGTAGCCTATGTCCTTTCTCAGGGTCTAGATTATCTGTATACCAAATTTCATTTAAATCCGTTGAGTAGTTTTGGCGTGAAAGAGTAGCAGACAGACAGACAGAGTTACTTTCGCATTTATAATATTAAGTATGGATTTGTCGCGTGTTAGAAATATTGTTACGCATCTCAAAAAATTCTTAACGCATGCATTTCTTAATATTTTCATAGAAGGATTTTTTAAAATATCTCATAATTGTCACAATTAGTTTAAATCAATTGGCGGTACTTAATTTCGTTACGGTGTCACCTTAAAGGGATATACTTTTTTTTATTTTTTTTAGCCTGCTTGATCCCACTGCTGGGCAAAGGCCTCCCTTAAGGTCGTCCACTGGCGCCTATTTGCTGCCGTTATTTCCCAGTCCCGGGAGTGATGATCCAAATCGTCACGCCATCTTTTCTTAGGCCTGCCTCTTAGGCGACGGCCATCTGCAGGCCCAAAAGGGATATACTATGTTCACAAATACAACCTGTATGATGCTGAATGTATACCTAATATTCGTACAACACTATTCCTCACCGTTTCTCGCCGGGTTTGTCGTCGTTGACCTCGGACTGCAGCGGCGGGTCCTCGTTGGATTCATTCCTGTCGCCTTGCTCGCCGTCCGCCGCGTCGTCTGCGTCTCGCTCCGACTGTGTCGTCTGCAAGGATAAACATTGCCCATAGATAAAAAAAAGAAAAGTATCAGCCTGCCTCACAGAAAACCGGCGTGAAGCAGCCCCAGTGCTGTGTTTCGTCGAGTGAGTGAGGGTACCGGAGGCCCACCCGGGGGGGAAGGGGATAAAAGGTTGGCGGCGCACTTGTAACTCCACTGGTGTTGCAGTGTCTATGGGCGGCGGCAATTGCTTACCATCAGGTGATCCGTCTGCTCGTCTGCTACCTATCACATAAAAAAAAAAAAAAAAAAAAAAAAAAAAAAAGCCTATACTCCAAACTGGAATTCAAGACCAAAAAATCTACGACAGATACGTCACTGTCAAATCTGTTAATGTCACTTATGTCATTTTCAAGTGACGGTTTCATGTTTCGCCAACCTTTTTGGCATTATTTTTCTTATTATGCAGACTAAACCGGCAAGTTTCCATACATTGTTAAAATGTTGTGGGTAGATACCAAATTTTATTAACACCTGAAGTGTTACAAGCGCAATACCATCTTTGAAAACTAAAATTACGGATGGTTAAGTATTTATTAAAGTGTCTTGTATTTAAATGAAAAAAAGCTTATAAAATTATTTTTTTAAATTATTGAATCACAATTACCAATAAATAAATTACATCCGCGAGTGTTTTTAGGAAAAAGGGTATACGAGTATACTATGGTACGATAATTTTTTTGCAGTAGCCACATTGTAGTAGATTTTTTAGTCTTGAATTCCAGTTTTGGGTATATATACCAAGGGTAGCCATCCTGAGTAGACATAAGATGTACTTTACTGAGGAAACCCTAAGCGATCTACGAGTATACTGTGTAGAATAGAGGATAAATATCGTAACGGAACAGCGATTTAAAAATGATACAAACATATCTACATTTTTTTGCCTGGCTACAATCGACTGGACTAACTGCCGAACTCAGAGACGTCATTCAACCTTAATGCTAATTTTCTTAATTTTGGATAGTCTTATGTATTAAAATAAGTGTCAATATTTTTGTCTCAAGTCAAGTGACAATTAAGGTTTAACTAACGTCTCTGAATGTGGAAGTTAAATACTGATCTAAAAACACCCACCTCTTCTATCCCGCTCGTCCTCACCGCCGAATCGTCCGTCTCCGTCTCCTTTATCCTATCCTCCCTCTCGCTCTGTTCTATACTTGGCGCCTCTGTTTGCTCGCTCTGCCGTTTCGCTTCAACAACCTCTGCCACTTCTCTTCTAGTCTCTTCTTGAACTTCTACTTTAGGTGTCTCTTCGATTGGTTTATCTGTAAGTTTTTCGGTGTCCAAACTATGTTTTTCGGGTTCCGAGATAGGTTTTTCGGCTTCCGAGATAGGTTTTTCGGCGTCGAAGCTGGGTTTATCGGCGTCGTCCTCGGCTTTGGGGTGGTCTTCTGGCTTCTTATCTGCTTTGTCCCCTTCGTCAGAGTTGGTCCCAGATGTTATGTCGAGAATCGGCCATTTTGTAGGTTCGAACGCTGTTCGCACCTTTTAAGAGAAAATAAAAACATTATTAATTTAGTATTTTTCTTTTATTTGCGTCAATTATCTATACTATTTATAAAGAGATATCTTCTAAAGACAACGACAAGGCTTATAGGTAAACAGAAAACACGAAACGCTTGCGCGATGTACCTAATTGGACACAGCGCCATCTATTGGTTCATTTATGAATTACGGTCCCGAAGCGATGTGAGGGCGGGCCACTAGTTAAAAATAATCTTCTTACAACTACTTCTCTTCTTCACGTCTTTCGTCTTCCGCGGCCATTCGTCTTCTCTCTCACTCTCACACGTCATCTTAATTCAAACATCGTTCTCTTACACGTTCCATATCTACCGGTCACCCATACCACATTAGCATGGTCGTATATAAGGGAGGGGGGGGTCCAGGGGGTCCGGATGCGGACCCCCCCCCCCATTGAGGCCTGCTTTGACTTAAGGTTGAATTGGCTATAGCCAAGGGCGACTTCATTAAGGGGTCGCCAGGTTGGTGGGGTAGCAAATTGTAGATAACCCTGGGACGGCAAATCAACAAATCAACCTCACGTTCTTCAAGAATGCGTACATGTAATAACGCACGCTGGGATTGTAAATATTATTACAATTAGGGAAATTGTTACATCCGAGCAGGGGGAGGGGGGGGGGGGGATGATTCGTAATTGTTTTGCAATGTGGGACACCCCCCTTGTCAAAGCTATATATACGTCCGTGCACATTAGTCTGGATTGTTGACTTACCTTGAAGCCAGATATAAGCTGCAACTTATCCGAATCCCGTATCGCGTCGAGCACCAACTGCACGTCCGCAGTCAGCGCCCTCACGCGGTGGAACGACGCGATCAGCGTCACGGGGATCGTTCCGTCCGCCGCCATCTTGCGGCGGAGGAAGAAGTCGCGCGCCAAGTTGTCAGGGCTGAAGTAGTACTCGCTGGGGGAGAAAAAAATGTGTCACAGCATCTCATACATTTACGAATTGAAAAGTCTTTAGTTAATTTAAGTTTTGGTTTCACGGCACTTGTAATGAATGAAAATCCGAGAGATGGCGTTACGTCAGATCCAACTTTGACGACATTGGTTGTTTCATAAAATTAACATTAACATTTCACTACATCACATACCTACATTGATCTGACTCTGAGATAAGTAGCTCAAGCACCTGTGTTACAGATATCAGAACCAACAGTAAAATAACTTTACAATTTTGACATGATACGTCAACCAATCCACACACAATGTAACCAATCCACTCGTTGTTAGACCTGACGTCAACCCTCAATGTAACACATTCCGTGCATCTCCGAGGAGGTGGGGTCCTGATGTCCCGAACACAGGGATTTTAATACTCATTAGTACGCACCAACACAAATGTTTTGTCGATGAAACAGATATTTGTGTTGTGTCTGGATGTTTGTGGTTCCTCCGTTGTTTCTGGTTTCTACAGCACAAGGAAAACCTTAGTTTGGGACAAGCACAATTTATGTCATGTTGTCTCAATTTATTTATTATTACTTATCAGTCTCAAACATACTACTCTTTTTCTTTTTTCTCTTCGTATGTACCATGAAATGAATGTGTTTTAAAGATAAATAAATGAATTAAGGGGGTAGAAAAGTTCTGCCCATATATAAATATGGGCAGAACTTTTCTTCAAAACCTCTTTGGGCAGTTATTAATAACTGCCCAAAGAGGTTTTAAAGAGATTAAATGAAGCTATCAGTGCAAAAGTGGAGTAACCCAATTTTTTTAATACGGTCTTGGTGTGATAGTAATATATAATAGTACTCTTTGCAAAGTAACTACTCACATCTGCTTCTTAATAAGGTCCTTCAACGTCGCATGATCCAGGCCTATCCCGTACGGCGCCTGCGTAGCCTGCGCCGCGCCGTAGTAGAAGGCCTGCGCGAGCGGAGGCGCCAGCGGAGCGCCCAGGCCGTACTGCACGACCAGCCCTGCGCCCACGCCGACGCCGCCGACACCGCCGACTCCCACGCCGGCGCCCTGCCCCACGCGTAGCTGAGTGGGGAACGGGAGGGGTGATGGGGGGTGGCTTTGGTTTGTTCTTTGATTATTTTTTGCGGTTGCTAGATTTGTTTTATGTAGGCCATTAGAATTTTATTGTCTATGTGGTCGCTAGATTTGTGTTTAAGTTGGTCGTTAGAAGTTTATTGTCTAATATGGTCGCTAGATTTGAAAAAACAAAACTTTTGCGCGATGTAATCGACACAAAAAGCCATCTATTGTCACAGATCGGAAGTATTATCCAGAAACGTGATGACGGGCCACTATTAAATTATTAATAAAACTGATAGTTTTGTTGTAGACCTTTAAAATGGGCATTTTTTATATCAAAATTAGCTCTTGTTACAGATTTCGACAAACAGACAGCTATTAACAAATATGCAATCGACCTTAATGCATTGACATAACAAAGTAATTTCCTTGAAAAACCTAAGTTAGATAGCTCGTATTGGCAATCAACCGTCGATTTGTCTCGTGATAGCAAAAAATATTCTTGATCTATTCTAGACCACATAACGTCTGATTTGAATCATTCATATTACATTTATATACTTTTAATAATATACAAACCAAAGACACTTCAGATGGATTTCGGTCATTTTCAGACATGAATTTATGAAAATGAATGTAACCCATGTTAGTATTATATGAACATGAACCAGATAATAATCTTTTACTTATAATAAATAATTTGTTACATAAATTATACCAAAACCGTTTGTCCCATGTTTTATGACTTATATAACATTTTGAGTACCATATAAATAATAATATTATTATAAATATTATTAATTCTGATATGCTTGAAAGTAAGTAAATGTATAAAAAATTATTTTCAATATTATATAAGTGTAATGTTATCCAAATTATACACCATGTTTTTTTAAACATTTTAAAAAATTTTAAACAAGAAACATAGGGTGAAATACTTTTAATTCATCTTCCCATACAAGTGATCAGCTACCTATATGATATAACTTAATAGAAGAGAGTTTTTTTTAATTTCACCCTGTGTTTTTAGAGAAAAGCGGTAGTTATTATGATAAGTATAGTGACATGGAAAAAATTCTAAGATGGTTAAAAAACACACTGTATAATAAAATAATAGAACATTATGTTATTCCTTCATTCGCAATGTCATACATAAGATTAGTGAATGTATTATTAAATTCGCAACGTTGTAATAATTTCAGTATGAAAAAATTTAACGTAAAAAAGAAACGAACAATTTATAAGTTTAATAAAATATTACGATACCATAATTTGCTTGTTTCCTAAATAAAGAAAATAAAATTAAATTAAGTATAAACATTTATCAAGGCTAACAATAGTAAAGATAGTTTATAAGCAAAATTTCCAAAAATCAGGCATAAAAGTGTTACTTATATTATTAAGCATGGTGATAAATGCAAATTATACATAATATGCATGAATAAATTGCTAGTAACCGATGAAAAAACAAATAGCTTTAGCATAATAAATAATAAAAAAAACATGAAATTATAAATACATAAAATAAAACAAAAATCATGCAAATGGTACCCAAAAAAAAGGAAAAATGAGTCGAAAAAGGAACATTTTGGGACAAATTTAGATACACACATCCTTCTTTGGAAAGACTTGCGTACCATGGACAATAACGCTCAGCCAACGTCGTTGCCCAGTAAAAATTAAAAAAAAACAGGTATAGTCTGCGGCAAGAAAGTGTAGTTATGACCTTGAGTGCGCAGAAACCAATTTTAATAGAAAGTCTTCTTTTTTACAAGTGCGCAAAATAACGGTCATCGCTATTCTTTCGTGCCGCCAGCTATAACATAATTAAATATAATAAAAAAAACAAAAATATATTAAACACTAAAACTACTTTAATGGAATTTTCAATGAACTAGATGTAATTAAAAAAACTAAAAAAAAACGGCGTACGAGACGGTGAATCAAAATCTTCACAGACCTTTTCTCCTACACCGTATAAACACAAAACAAAGGCAAAATTTATAATGTTTGCAGAATAATAAACCTAAAAAAAGTTAATAAAAACTTAAGATAAAGAAACATTTGGTGCTAAATTTAAAACGAAATTTATTTTGTGTGCGTCAGTATGAAGCCATTACGAATCGAAAGTAAATGTTGTTTCATTGTTTTCAACAAGTTTTAATAGATAAGAGATGCAATTGGGAATGGAAACGCAAAGAAAGCCTTTTTACAATCAATTAATTGAAATGGATATATGTCGAGAAATGATATGCAAATATCTAATGTTGTGGAAAAAGTAAGGAAAAAAACCTACCAAACAAAATTCAAAAGAAATGCTTAAAACATACAGGCGTGTGACGTAACACGCCAGACGCCAATTAAATAGAGCGTTCTAGGCTTTCCAAAAAAAAAAATTTGCAAAGTGATGATATCTCATTCTCAATGTAATTAATAAATTTATTATTTTCGTTCAAGCAATTCTTTGCAATTTTATTCATAAGTAAATAATGCACATAAAAATTCATCGATGGGTTCAAGTGGGACTCGAACCCACAACCTTCCACAGTCTGTAGCTCCGTAGCCCGTAGCTTCCACTATCGTCAGCTCATGGCGAATTATGCTCTTACGAAATTGGTTGGCTTAGTAAGGGGTTCGGTTAGTATAAATTGGTAATACAGTCACCCGGACTGTGGAAGGTTGTGGGTTCGTGTCCCACCTGAACTTATCGATGAATTTTTAAGTGCATTATTTACTTAAGAAATAATTATTTTTTATATTTTTAACCCTCGACGCAAAAACGACGGGGTGTTATAAGTTTGACGTGTCTGTGTGTCTGTCTGTTTGTGTGTCTATCTATAGCGTCGTAGCTCCCAAACAAATGAGCCGATTTTGATTTTGTTTTTTTTTGTTTGAAAGATGAATAAAGGACGAGTGTTCTTAGCTACGTTTAATAAAAAAACGATCCAAGATGGCAGCCGTCAAAGATATGGATTGTATGTTTTAACACAACTCCCACAATATGGGTATCATATAAAAGGGCTTGAGTAGCAGAATATATTTATTGTGACAAATTTCAAATCCAAGATGGCCGTCGTCAGAAAATGAGTGTTGGGGTTTTTTTAAATTTATAGTTTTTAACATTAGTATCTCGACATATCATTCCCGATCATATTCAAAGCCTGGGACACCAACTAAACTAAATAAATAAATAATGTAAAATGGTAACGGTGTAAAATGATTATTTACGTGACAGGCCTAGCCTAGTTTTTTTTTTATGTAATAGGTAGCGGACGAGCAGGCGGATCACCTGATGGTAAGCAATTGCCGCCGCCCATGGACACTTGCAACACCAGTGGAGTCACAAGTGCGCTGCCAACCTTTTATCCCCTTCCCCCCGATGGGCCTCCGGTACCCTCACTCACTCGGCGAAACACAGCACAGGAGCTGCTTCACGCCGGTTTTCTGTGAGGCAGTGGTCTCACTCCGGTCGAGCCGGCCCATTCATGCCGAAGCATGGCTCTTCCACAATAAAAATACCTAGTGTAGAAATCATGGCAACATGTGCATATGACGCGCTTTTCGCTACAACTTTATTAATGTAATTGTGCTAAAGTATTCTAAGCCCTCATTTGTAAAAGTTATTCAATAAACCATTTTATTTATTTCAACTAACCTGCTGCAGATCCGGATGATGATAATCCTGATGGAACGGCAGATGATGGTGGTGGTGGTGCGCGTGCGGCGCGGGGAGGGCGGAGGCGGGGCGCGCGCGCCGGGCCCCGCGCCCGCGGACGCCGCCCCGCCCGCGGAGGCCCCCGCCGCGCCCGCGGGAGTCCTCGCCGTTTAGGGATACTGTGTCTGTTGGTACAAGGAATATTGTGTAAGTAAGTAAATAAGTTACTTACATAGCCCACCGAATCAGCAAATTAAAGTGGCAGTGGGCTGGTCACATTAGCCGCTGAACTGGAGACCAATTTTTTTTGAATAAATAAATAATTAAATAAATCAATTGAAACAACATCACATACATTGTCCTGGCCCCAAACTAAGGTTTTCCCTTGTGCTATGGAAACCAGAAACAACGAAGGTACGGTGGCCTGCACATCAAGTTACTACAATCTGTCAAATTTCTTCAATCGAACCCCACTTTTATGTCAAACGTATTTGGTTCAATATCAACTGAGGAAATTTGACAGATTGTAGTAACTTGATGTGCTGGCCACTGTACTACAAACACCCAGACCCAACACAAATATCTGTTTCATCAGCAAACATCAATTGTCGTGTCACTAAAAATGTGTGACTTGCATGATTTTTGACATCCGCATTTTTGAATCATTCGAAAACGAGCGAGTGGACGCATTTACGTCAACGTGAAACGAGTTAAAACTATAGGTACTTTGACAAGCTTGGCAATACCTTAAGCGAGTGATTTTAAAAATAGGGAATATTTTGAATCATGCGACTTACAAGACGACGTGATTTGCAAAACGAGTAGTTTTGTTCGGACGAAGCGAAAATTCAAAAATAGGTCTCCTTACAACTGTTGGAGTTCTTGAGTAGAGATGTGGCCTGGATGAGAGTGGCCGAAAATCGGGAGCGGTGGCGTGCATTAGGGGTGACCTATGTCCAGCAGTGGACGAGTGTGGGTTGCTGATGATGAAGTAAGTAAGCATTTATTGACCACAACAAACAATAAAGATACACATAATAATATTACTAGGGAGTCCTCGCCGTGTCTGTTGATACAAGAAGTATTGTGTCATTTTCTGGAAATCGCTCCACGGTTCCTCACAGGACAGGCCTAGCCTAGTGTGAGGACCAGCATAATGGGGGCTATCGCGCGTGAAAAATCCGCTAGATGGCGTACTTGAGAACTGAGGTCCAACTTCGACGTCATTGTTGTTTAATGAAATATTGACATCTCACATCAAAAATAACCAATCACCGTGTAGATGGACCTCAGGTCTCCAGTACGCCATCTAGCGAATTTTTTCACACGCGATAACCTCCATTATTTCAAGCTTTAAGCCCCACTATTTTCAAGGGAAAGAGGAAAGAGCAATGTACAGACAGCCGCACATCAGGTTACTACAATCTCAAATTGATCAATCGAACTTCACCTTTATGTCAAACGTGTTTGGTTCAATATAAACTGAGGAAATTTGACAGATTGTAGTAACCTGATGTGCGGCTGTCCGTACAATGAAGTTTAAGTGGGGGCAATAATACCCAGTCGCCACCGGTTGCAAATGGGATTTCTCATTCCCGTTTCCCATCGGCGGCAATCCTTGCGGGGGTAACACACGCTAATTCACTGGTCATAACAACCACAAGGTTTTGACTATTCAGCGGTCAACCATCCAGTGACTTACTGACATACAAACCAACTTATCTCTTAAGATAACTCTCGATTATATTTGTGTCTCTCTCATGCAACCAATCACAGAACATTTTTAGCTAAGCGATAGTGATTCATAAGAAAATGTTGATATACCCGTATTGCGTAACCCAACATCTCTATAGATTAGAGATAAGAGGCCTAAAATACGGGAATTTAGTCTTACTAAATCATATCAAAGACTTGTATGTATTATTTACCTAAGTATATAATATACGCTGTTTTTCTTATCCTGTACCTAAAGATTTTCTGGAAGAAATCGCTACAAACGATAAAACCGTCTTATTCTACTGTATCAGCCTATATACTGTCCCACTGCAGGGCAAAGGCCTCCATCATAGAAATCAAGTTATCGCTACTATGATGGGATTAGGCTTAATCACCACGCTTGCCTAATGCGGTGCGGTGATCACAAACCCGAGCTATGTTCGAAAAATTCGAAACATACTTTTGCCCGACCCGGGAATCGAACCCGGGACCCCGAGATCACGGCCCGGTACTTAAACCACTAGACCAACGGGGCGTTATACTATTATTCTACTGTCTATTGATTAATCACCATTGATACTTAAACCGCTTGCCTAATGCGGTGCGGTGATCACAAACCCGAGCTATGTCCGAAAAATTCGAAACATACTTCTGCTCGAGCTTAGGGGGCAACTCGGGCAAAAAATCTCGGGCAGGAATTTCAAGATTTTTTAGCTGGTCACTGTTCTAACCGAACCTTAACAACATTTTTTGTTTCACAGAGTTTAGTATGTAATATCATCACAAATATTTTGGTGAGGCTAAGTCTAAACACAGACCAGCTAAGAAATCTTGAAATTCCTGCCCGAGTTCTCCCCCAGTGCTGCTCGACCCAGGACCCCGAGACCTCGGCCTTGTACCACAGAATACTTAATAGTACAAGTACAGAATGCCCACTCCTCAAACCGTTTATAGAGAATTAAGACTCAGGCTACCATAACATAAAGTTGAAATTCCGGCCGCCCAGCGTTCAACACCTATTAATATAATTATTTTTATAATATTATAAACTTTAAAAATGGACTTGCCCATGAAACTTTGAATGCTCACAAAACCAGCCAGACATTATATTTTTAACTGAAAATTTAGGCTATTGGTTCTTATTTACCAATATTATCGAAAAGTATCAATATTTTTAACTATATCGAAATTAGTCATATACCCTATTATTCATACCTAGAATTGCGTTCTCTTTCTATCGCAAGCAACTGTCGCGCTTGCGCCGCTCGCTCGAGATTTTCTACTAAAAGACCCCTCCGGAGGGGCCGCCGCATGTACTTGCAAGTTCGATACCTACACGCGGAGTGGGACAGGCCTGCCGGTACTTAAACCTCTAGACCAGTGGTTCTTAACCTTTAAGTCATGAGGGACCATTTTACCAAATGTCTGTCGTGTCAGGGACCACACACATCGGACATGCGTTGTGGCGCCGTTTGCGTTGACTTTCGTGTTGACTCGACTCATCACGTCACGTCACTTGTTAATACGATGTCTTCGCGGACCACTTGAGTCCAGGGACCACCAGTGGTCCGCGGACCACCGGTTAAGAACCACTGCTCTAGACCAACGGGACGTATCGTATACCATAGTAAAAGCATAATATCTCACCATGATCCGGCCTGGCGGCGTGCTGTTGCGCGTGCTTGCCCGGCCGGGCCGCCTTCACGTCGATGTCCAGCGGCACCCACTTATGCTTGCCCGACTTGTTGCTCGCCTTGCCTGCGCCTGCGCATTGAAAAAAATTTAATTAAAAAAAACATCATCATCATTCCAGCCAATATACCGACACCTCCTACGTATATTATCGTAACTGACTTTAATAAACTTTACAGTACAGCTGTTTAAAGATTCTCTAGCATATGATTGAGGTTCATGATGTCAAATATACTCATTTAAGAACAAAAATTGGTACATAGATACATTTTTGTGAATGGCTTAATACCTATAAAACGGTTTCTTAATTTTTTTGCTAGATTTCCTAAAAAGTCACATACGATACTTTTCCTTGGAAATTATCAATCGTATTTCATTGTATGTAATACTTACTACACTTTACGTTGACTTTTAAGCAAGATTAAAGAATGTATGTTACATTTACGATAATTTACACCGATAAAAATCAACAAATATGTATCGTAAGTTATAATTAGGTACTACTATATGCTATGAAACAAAGTAATTTACATAATTGTATCGTAAATTTCATAAAGCAGGAATAGTTAAAATTAAAATAACGTCATTAAATAAAATATTGTCATCATCATCATCATCAACCTGTCCACTGCTAGACATAGACCTCTCCAAATGCTCGCCACTTTGATCGATCTTCGTCTACTCGCATCCAGCTCCAGCTAGCCCTCTTGCGCAGATCGTCACTCCATCTGGCCTGAGGGCGTTCTACACTACGTTTACCAAGACGTGGTATCCACTCCAGAACCCTTTACCCCAACGGTTGTCAGTTCTGCGTCAGATATGGCCAGCCCCCCGCCACTTCAGCTTACTAATCGGGTGAGCTATGTCGATAATTTTGGTTCTCTGCCGGATCAGGCTCGTTTCGGATTTGATCACGCCGAGAAATGCCGAGCATAGCTCTTTCCATAGCACACTGAGCGACTTTAAACTTGTAGACTAACCGTGCTGTTAGTGTCCACGTTTCGGCCCTGTATGTCATGACGGGTAGGACGCACTGATTATTGACTAGACGTCTTTAGGCACTGTGGAATCGATGATGAGAACGTAGTAGTAGACTCGACGTAGTTTTCCCAATGCTGCCCAAACCAGCTGGATTCTTCTTTTCACCTCATCTTCAAAGTTGTTTCGACCCGCAATGTCTGCCCGAGGTACACATCTGTATCTGCATCGTTTCTGCCAATATGACGATGTCATCTGCGAATCGCAAACACATCCTTTCCAGTTCAGCGTCTTGAACACATCCTCCATTGCATTTGTGAACAATTTCGGGGAGATGACATCCCCTTGTTTCACTTCTCGATGCAATGGTTATAGGTTTTGTACTTAGACGGACATAATGGCAGCTTCGAGACATCTCATCACTTCACCAATCTATTTGGCAACGCTGCAGGGACTCCAGACCAGACCAGATTTCAACCAAGTCAAAGGCCTTCTCATAGTCCACAAAAGATTATACTCCTCGGGCTTCTGTATAATCAGCCGCACTGTGTGAATGTGGTCTATGGTGCCATATCCGCTCCAAAATCCAGCCTGTTCCGGTGGTTGGAATTCGTCGAGTCTTTGCGCAAGACGGTTCGTGATCACTCTTGAGAATAGCTTATAAGCGTGACTTAGAAGCGAAATGGGTTGATAGTTCTTCAGCAGGCTTTTGTCACCCTTTTTGAAGAACATAACGACCACACTACTTCTACTCCACGCTGCCGGAGTTCTCCTTTTAAATAAGACATCATTAAAAAGCTTTTGGAGCTCCTTCAGTACGGGTTTGCCTCCAGCTTTGATCAGGTTTGTTGTTACGCCATCTTCTCCAGGGGTTATTCCGTTTTTGAGCTACCCAAGAGCAATCCCGATTTGGCCAACACTGACTTCCGGCAGGTTTTCGGTGAAGTGACGTGTTAATTTGTCTTGAGAGTCCTTATTTTCAGGACCAGGTTGAGATGCATGGCTAACTGCCCGCTTTGAGGCAACCATTTCTCCACTTGCTGTAGTCAGCTTCGTCAGGCGGCTTCTTCCGAGAGAAAAAAAATAAATTTATGTATTTTGTAATAAATGCAATCCAAAATGAACTCTCCAAAAATTTAACAAAAGTGTATCATACATAGTGTAGGTGAACAGTTTATCATTTCCACAAACTCTTGTCATTTAGGTTCTCTTCAACTGTATAGAAGGCATTTGCCATCAAATAAGTTTTCACTTGAGATTTAAATTAATGTATGGGTAAATCAACAAGAGTTTGTGGTAATTTGATAAAAACTTTAATGCTCATCACGACAAATTAATTACCAATTTTACGAAGTATGAGATTTGGAACAGAAAATTGGTGTTTATTTTTGGTGTTTAGGCTATGCTTATAAGATTTCTTCGGAAATAAGTTTAGATTTTTGTATACATACATTATACAATCAAAAATATACTGTGATGCCCTAGCATAAATAGATATAAATCATTGTTTTACTTATATTACCTAGACTTAACTTATTTTATACCGTGGGTGAAATATTATTGTTTTCAAGTAATATCTCAGAATCAGACAGTAAACACATAATTTAATTTATCTCATCAATATCAGCATCAAATGGTAGTAGGGATTCTGTATAAAAAGAGAAGAAATATTTTATAACTAATGTTTTTCTAAAAGTATACTGTCGTAAAATATTTTGAGTGCCGAAGTAAACTATTGTAAGTTTAATTTACGATAAAAAAACAAAAATATATTCCAAAGTAAAATGTCGTAAGTAAACATACGGACCTCATTTATAAAAAAAAATCCATTGTAAAATATCGTAACTAATACTTACGACATTCTGTATATGACTGAAAACAAAGTACATTATAGTAAGTAATACTTACGATAGTTTACTATGGGTACAGTACGATAGTTGAATGTATAACTGATTCGCATTTATTTATCACATTGTATGAGTTTAAAATATTACTTGCCCTCATCTCGACTATAACTCTCAACGGCAATGTAAGTAATCGTTACTGCTAGATGCGATCCACTCGCCGTCCTCTCGCCCCCGCGTATAGTGTGGAATCTGCGCTATACTATATTTTACTTCGACGTAGATGAACTTACGATTATTAGCAGTCTCAATATCTTCGGTTCTAATATGTTTAAAAAATTTTTGATCAGCTAAAATAATATATTCGATTATAAAGTATGTAAAAATATAGAAATGTCATTTTCGCATATTTGTTGGTTACGATATTTTACGTAGGAGGTGTCGATACGTCCACTGCTTGACATAGGCATCTAATGATTACTAATTAAGCGTAAGGTGTCTCATCCCCTCTCTTACCTTTGCAGTGCCCGACAGGGTCCATATTGTAACTACTTACCTATTCTGTTTTTTTAACACCTTTTGTAACATATAGAGTGCAATAAAGAATATGAATAGGCCTCCCCCAAAGTTTTCCACACAGATCGGTCCTGTGCCACCCGCATCCAAGGGACTCCCGCGACTTTCACCAGATCGTCAGTCCACCTTGTGGGAGGCCTACCACGGCTGCGGCCTCCTGCACGTGGCCTCCACTCAAGGACCTTTCCACCCCAACGAAAAATAAAAAACTTTATTGCTTTTCAGTAATCTTCTAGGTCTGATAAGCAGTTCTACACATACCTTAACTTTGACCATTAAAGTACAGTTAAGTTTGGATTAGTAGCATTAACGTTACTTACATTTATTTAAAAAAAATGTTACATAATAGCTAGCCGTATTGAATGACGTATGGCGCGAAATACAATCTGGCTGGTTTTTACGCCGCCACTTTCAATCCGGCTTATCGGCTTTTAGCTGTTATAAAAAAGAGATTATAAGATCCGGATGCGACATATATTAGATAAAAAGTTGTATATTGTTTTGTGTCTTTCTTATAAACCAATCACAGAACATATAACTCTGCAATAATAATTCATAAGGAACTGTTGATATACCCGTATTGCGTAACCCAACATCTCTATAGATTAGAGATAAGAGGCCTAAAATACGGGATTTTGTAAGAATGTTTTAAGCAGATCCTATTCAGATCAGTATCACTGCGATCAGTTTGATCTATTGTGATCGCCACTATGGTACAAAATACAGTATTAGTTTTATCCCGTAATGAAGAATTACGTGATCCACCACCTTCATATAGTTCTTCCCGCTATCTTGGCATACGGACCGAATGGACAGAGACGCCATCGGTACTTGATACGACCTGCAGACCTTCAAACGTGTTTGGGCTTGACTTAAGCTCCACTTCACCTTGTAAAGCTGGCGGGGGCAGTACAGCGCCATCTATTGGTGGTACTTTTGTAGAACTTCTCTATAAGCTTTGGTACATTTCTCTCTCGGCTCACCTGCTGCCTTCGTCTTGTCTGGAGGTGGTGTACAGCGACATCTATTGCTTGTAGTACTTTTGTAGAACTTGTATGATGGAAGCCCTGGAATGGTACACGTCAATGGCTCACCTGCTGTCTTCGTCTTGTCATTGTGTCTCAATGATTCTGGAGCGTCTCCACTTGCTTTTTGGGGGACGAGGGAGGGGGAAAGCGGGGGTGGGTCTGCTCCGGCGCCATCTGTAGCATCTTATCTAGTTCTTTTACTTCTAAGTTCTATGTGGAAGCTATGGTAGACGTAAGTGGCTCACCTGCTGCCTTCGTCTTGTCATTGTGTGTGGCATGATGCTGGGGCACCTGATGATTCTGCAACGGTTCCACCTTCTCCTTGGGCGGCTGGGGGGGCTGCTGCGGCGGCTGCTGGTGGTGGTGTTCCTCTAGCGGCTTTCGCTCTTGGTCCTGGAAGGATGATATGGTATTCTATACAGGGTGTATCTGTAAACATTTACATCCCTTTAACCACGTGTTCTATCAACCATTCTGAACTACATTTGTTCAACAACTTTTCTAAATTTTTCGAAAAAATTTTCACTCCCCATACAAAATGACCAAGTCACGTGACCGACTTTGTATGGAAAGATGAATTTTTTTTTTTGCGAATTTTGAAAAGTCATAGAACAAATGTTGTTCAGAATGGTTGGTAGAACACGAGGTTACAGGGATGTAAATGTTCACAGATACACCCTGTATTGATGAGAATCAACAATGGATAATTTGATATCGTTTATAGCAATTCTTTGCAACGCACTTAAAAAAATATCGACGGCTTCAGGTGGGTCTCAAACCCACAACCTTCCACAGTCCGGGTGGCTGTACTACCGATTATACTAACCGAACCCCTTACTAAGCAGACAGAATTTCGTAAATGCTTAATTCGCCATGAGCTGACGATAGTCTCATCAATATTGTAGGTATTTATAATATCCGTTTATTCAACAATGGAGTTGTCCAATACCACCTTCTCCAGACTATCATGACGGCGAAGATTGCTGGGAGACGTAAAATTGGAAGGCAAAAAAAGGCATGCCTCAGGAATATACGACATTGGACTGGCATCAAATCCACCTAACAACTTTTTAGGCTTGCCATGGATAAGTAACGATTTAGAGAACAATCTTCATGCAGCACTTCAAGAAGAAGAACAATGGAGTTGATGGAATTTGTCTTCATTGGAAACGTCAGTGTGTCTATGTTTCACTGAGTACTCAAGGGACGGAGGGCCATAAGGGGGGAAGGGAAGCGCCCGTTTAAACTTAAATGTTTACCTATGCCTCCGCTGGTGTTGCTTACCATACCATCAGGTGCTGAACAAATGTCTGTGAGTTCTTCAGAAGTCAAAGTGTAGGAAACACTCACTGCGTTGCCATTATAGTGTGACAAGTCGGCGTCTTGAGTCGGCCAAAGGCCAGTCGAAGTCTATGCGACCTTCAGAAGTCCAAGTGTAAGACGCTCACCGCATTGCCATAATAGTGTGACAAGTTGGCGTCTTAAGGCAGAGGCATGGAGTGACACCGCGCGCCAGCCACCGCAGCCCTCGACAACGGCCAGTCGAAGTCCGTGCGTCCTTCAGAAGTCCAAGTGTAAGACACTCACCGCATTGCCGTTATGATGGGAGGAATCGGCGTCCTGCGGCGGAGGCGTGGAGTGACACCGCGCGCCAGCCACCGCAGCCCTCGACAACGGCCAGTCGAAGTCCGTGCGTCCTTCAGAAGTCCAAGTGTAAGACACTCACTGCGTTGCCATTATAGTGTGACAAGTCGGCGTCTTGATTCGGCCAAAGGCCAGTTCGAAGTCCATGCGTCCCTCAGAAGTCCAAGTGTAAGAGAAACTCACCGCATTGCCGTTATGATGGGACGAATCGGCGTCCTGCGGAGGAGGCGTGGAGTGACACCGCGCGACAGCCACCGCTGCCCTCAGCGAGGACCAGTCGATCTCTATGCGACCTTCAGAAGTCCAAGTGTAAGACGCTCACCGCATTGCCATAATAGTGTGACAAGTTGGCGTCTTAAGGCAGTGGCATGGAGTGACACCGCGCGCCAGCCACCGCAGCCCTCGACAAAGGCCAGTCGATCTCTATGCGACCTTCAGAAGTCCAAGTGTAAGAGAAACTCACCGCATTGCCGTTATGATGGGACGAGTCGGCATCCTGCGGCGGAGGCGTGGAGTGACACCGCGCGCCAGCCACCGCAGCCCTCGACAACGGCCAGTCTAAGTCTGTGCGTTCTTCAGTAGTCCAAGTGTAAGACACTCACCGCGTTGCCGTTATGATGGGACGAGTCGGCGTCCTGCGGAGGAGGCGTGGAGTGACACCGCGCGTCAGCCTCCGCCGCCCTCAACGAGGACCAGTCGAAGTCCGTGCGTCCTTCAGAAGTCCAAATGTAAGACACTCACCGCATTGCCGTTATGATGGTAGGAGGCCGGCGTCCTGCGGCGGAGGCTGGTGGTGACACCGCGCGCCAGGCCACCGTCGCCCTCGACAACGGCCAGTCTACGTCCTTGTGCGTTCTTCAGTAGTCCAAGTGTAAGACACTCACCGCAATTGCCTAATAGTGTGACCAAGTTGGGTCTTTTAATGGCACGAGCCTGGCGTGACACCGCGCGCCATGCCACCGCAGCCCTCGACCACGGCCAGTCTAAGTCTGTGCTTTCTTCAGTAGTCAAAGTGTAAGACACTCACCGCATTGCCATAATAGTCGGTGACAAGTTGGCGTTCTTAAGGGCAGAGGCATGGCGTGACACCGCGCGCCAGCCACCTGGCAGCCCTCGACAACGGCCAGTCGAAGTCCGTGCGCCCTTCAGAAGTCAAGTTGTAAGAGAAACTCACCGCATTGCCGTTATGATGGGAGGAGTCGGCGTCCTGCGGAGGAGGCGTGCAGTGACACCGCGCGCCAGCCACCGCTGCCCTCAGCGAGGACCAGTCGATCTCTATGCGACCTTCAGAAGTCCAAGTGTAAGACACTCACCGCATTGCCATTATGATGGGAGGAGTCGGCGTCCTGCGGAGGAGGCGTGGAGTGACACCGCGCGCCAGCCACCGCAGCGCTCAGCGTCGGCCAGTCGCCGATGTCAGTGAAGTCTGACGCCTGTGGACAATGGAGAAAGGATTTAATAAAAATATAGCTCATGAAATAAAGATGAGTAGTGTGGGGAGGTCGCAGGCAGACGGCAACAAAAGATGCTAGTGTGGGGTCACTCTTTAAAGTAAACTGAGCCGAAGAAGTTCAAACTGTAGTATGTAATAAATCATTCTATTGAGTGGGGAGTCCAAGGGACTTTTTTAGATACTGTATTGGATACAGCATCGATACAGTCACAACTCGCAACTGACACCAACCCTTTACTAAAACCAAAGATACAATTGCGATACAGCCGCTGCAATTTAAAATGACTACCATTTGGAGGAGCAAGGCTGCACCTCCTCAATTAAAACTGAGCTGGTGGACATTGTTCTATAAAAGACATTTTCTGTGACAGTCCAGAATACGAGTAGATCCCTTACTTCACAAAGTCGGGGGACTTTGTGAAGTAAGGAATAATTGTAAAGTGTTAAAAAGCTTCATAATACAACATCAGCACAAAGGAATTCACTGCACATCCTCCCAGTTATATACCTGTCCATCGTTCTCGATCCTCGCCCAACTCCTGCGCGCCTTCGCCTTCCTCCTGGCCGTGACACCGGCTGTCATTCCTAATCCTTTACCGTCTGTTACACTGACATCTTTCACTCTGCACCGTTAAGTTTCACTTCACTCCGTTAAGTTTCACTTCACCTAGTTAAGTTTCACTTCACTCCGTTAAGTTTCACTTCACCTAGTTAAGTTTCACTTCACTCCGTTAAGTTTAGTTAACTGCAATCTGAAGTGTCACTCCACTTGCTTAAAGTGTCACTCGACTAGTTTAAAACGTCACTCTAATTGCTTAAAGTATCACTCCACCTGTTTAAGCGTCACTTGGTTAAATGTCACTTCGTTTAGTTACAATCGGACTGGACTGGTTTTCCTATGAAATTATAGGTTTATTACCCTTCAAATGTATGTACCTAGAGATAAAACCTATGTTTTTTCTACTGGGTGTCCCTTTTTATCGTTTATATTGTCGTAGGTAATTAGAGCTTTTAATCTTGTGAATGAGAATATATTTAAAGACTAGATTTGATCAATTTTTATCCAAGAATAAATCTATGGCATAACGCCATGAGTTGTAGTATGGACAGCTTCATATCATACAAGTGGCCCGTCCTCACTTCGTTACGGGACAGTAGTTCCAAAGTCTGCCAATAGATGGCGCAGGATGTTGATTGTATCGCGCTAGTGTTTCGACTTCTCGATTTGTTTATAAGGTTTTTCAGTGTCTATAGAATTTATCTCTTTATATTTATAATAATTAATAATATAGATACAGATATTTATTCTCGGATAAAGATTAGTCGAATAGGGCCGTAGTCCACTCCTTGAGTTCTTGCTAATAGGAAAATTACACTATAAGTATCAGTGTATTTAATTAATTTAATTAATCCCTATAATAATGGAAACTATTGTTTTAATTGATATTATCTAAAACTGTCTTCAATAAAACAGGGTTACGACACGTTATGGTATTTCCGGATTAGTCCTAATCTAATCAGAACTATCTAAAGATATTTTTATACAGTGACTTAATATAAATTTAATATACTATTGCAAATAAATTATTGATTGATTAACAAGAAAATGGCCTATCTATTATGCTTGAGTTTGTCTAGATTTACGATATCTTTGCTGATCTATCTACTTGAACGACAATGCTCCATTATGATACAATATTTAAAAACAACGAATATATTTTCTCGTAAACTTCAGATATTGTGAAGTTAGCTACTAAGTTAAGTAACCTACAGAGATTTTTTACCTGACTAACAAATACTAAGTGGTACTTAGTCAACTTAGGAATGTGATAAGTTTAGTTGATTAATCACAATTTGGTGACACGAATTGTAAAAAAAAAAACCAAAACGCGAATAAAAAAATTCGCGACATTTCCCCTTGAGCACGAAATTAAAACACTGTGACATTTAATAAAACAAGGAAGTCATCAATAGGACCGGTTGTCGCCATTTTTATAAATTAATTAAAATACAATAAATGTTAAAACTATGTATCCTTAATGACTTAACTTGGAATTTGCAGACTTATAAATCGTTTACGTATTAACGTCGTAAGGCCCAGACAGCAGACACAACAGACAATAAATCGTTTTATGCCTTTTCAAAGGCTTTCGGGTCTTACGACATTAAATGATAAAGTAAAGACAAGAATAATTATGTCTTCACAATTTTGATAGATACAAT
Source organism: Cnaphalocrocis medinalis (assembly GCA_014851415.1). Classification (NCBI taxonomy): domain Eukaryota; kingdom Metazoa; phylum Arthropoda; class Insecta; order Lepidoptera; family Crambidae; genus Cnaphalocrocis; species Cnaphalocrocis medinalis. Next base: position 1,486,061 of record CM026302.1, read on the forward strand.
TAATTAGGCATTCACGTATATCGGGCAACATTGATACTTTTAATTCTATTCAACCTAATAAAAGACGATAAAAGCCTCAAAATAGTAATGTAACCCGCTTGGCGCTTTCTAAAAAGAAATAGCAAGAAAATGGTCCTAAATATTTATATAGAAATTGTGGCGATCCTAATGTAACTACTGAATTTTTAATTCTCATACAACTATAAAATTGTATAATAAAATTATGTGTATGATTTATATTGCTGTCACAAAAAAGGCAGGGAAAATGGCCTCAAAGTAATAATGTGGGCATTTTACATTATTACTTTTGCTTGGCGCTTTCTAAAAAGAAATAGCAAGAAAAAGGTTCCTATAAATATTTGTGTAAAAATTGTGGCGATCCTAATTTAACTATTGAATTTTTTACTCTCATGAAACTATAAAATTGAATAATAAAATTATGATTTATACAGTCGTCATGCATGAGTTCACATTATTTAATATCTGATAAGATTATTATCATTTCCAGTAGAAATTCTATTAAAACCTTCTAAAACTGCATTACAACGCCAATAAAAGAATAAAAAAAGCTTTAAAATTTTATGAACAACAACATATTTCAATTTACGTCAATCTATTTGATTTTCTGGCAATCCTCTTGTATCTACACTATAAGTAGGTAACTATCTGGGGAACTCGCTTATTTACCTACCTTGCTATCTATTAATAACATAGAATACATAGCAACCCGACTTAACCTTTGTTAATCAAAACAAAACACACACACACCCACACAAATAACAACACATCCATTCAAACACCCTATTTTGTTTCCATACAATTTTTAGATAAAACGTAATTTTCGCACCTAAATTGTATCTTTATCAAAATGGCGCAATACAAGACTGGCGCGCATAACCTCAAATAAATGTGACAAGCTGACAAGTAGCGCCCGCGTGGTGCCCACGTTGCGCGCGCGCCGGTATACGCGTCCCGCTCGCACATTCGCCGTTCACATCAGGGTTGACTAAAGTCCAAAGGCTACATACACCAACGTACGTTTATTGCCTGGTAAATATATTTTTTTGTATGGAACAGCAGATTTTTTTAATTTAACGGTATATAAGTAAACGTGAGGTATAAGCAGTACCTAATACTATAAACAGTATCGGTAGTAATCTGAAGTATAATGATAACAATTAATAATCGCACAAGTTCTGATATTTTTTCAAATGCTGAAATTAGGGGGGTACTTATAGGGGTCAAACATGCGACAGATGCCCCTATAATTAAAGGGCAAAATCAACAAATCCATCATCAGACCTGTTGTAATGTATGGATTCAGAATGCTGAGCCGTTAAGAAGACGGACAAAAGAAGATTGCTTGTTACAGAGAGAGAATGTCGAGATAGATGTGTGGCGTGACGAGAATGGACAAGATAAAAAGCGAGTATAACAGAGTTAGTACGAAAGTGGCACCTATCACCGATAAACTGAAAGGGAATCGTCTCTCCTGGTACGGCCACGTAATGAGAAGAGAGGAGGAAATGTTACCAAAAGAGTGAAGGGTATGAATGTAAATGGGTGGAAGAACAGAGGACGGGCGAAAAAGAGATGGATAGATTGTGTGAAAAATGACATGACTGAAAAGGGGGTGGATGATACGATGACGAATGGAAGAAGAAAACATACTGCGCCGACCCCAGATAATCTGGGAACAGGGCAGGGAGATGATGAGGGGTCAAAGGTAGGCCGCGCACTTTTGAATCCACTGGTGTTACAGGTGCCTTTTGTCAGCAGCAATTTATTACCATCAGGGGATCCGTCTGCTCGTCTGCCACCTATCACATTTTTTTTATTTCCTCCAAAGCCAAATGAAGCATAACAAAACATGTTTTACCTTTGAGTTCTTAATTTGAAGATGACATGAATGTAGATAAAACTAAAGACCAAAATTGACTACCGACTACCGGCAACCCTAGCTACTCTCGCCGTCTCTCTCTACCGCGCGCCTCCCGCTCACTGCCCGATCCAAGGCCACAGCCGTTCGTTTTCAATACAAATTCTTGTTTCACATACACAGTGCATTTTGATTAGTATATTTTTACGTCGCTTATCGTTGTATGAAACTCGAGAATAAGTATGCGGCGCTTTTGATAAATTTCGTATTGAATTTCATTGGAGCATTTGGATCATAATACACTATCATACTTACAGTTCAGGTGGGAATTTAATTTCAACATTTTCCTTAACTATCAGACGGAGACTAAAGTTACTCTTTTTTTTTTTATGTGATAGGTAGCAGACGAGCAGGCGGATCATCTGATGGTAAGCAATTGCCGCCGCCCATGGACACATGCAACACAAGTGGAGTCACAAGTGCGCTGCTAACCTTTTACCCCCTTCCCCCCCGATGGGCCTCCGGTACCCTCACTCACTCGGCGAAACACAGCACAGGAGCTGCTTCACGCCGGTTTTCTGTGAGGCAGTCTCTGGAGTTCAGTGGTATAGTTTTGGTTTAAAAAATATTTTTGATTTTTGTAGACCCCAGCTAATTATCGTCAGCTGGTACTCATAGTACAGGGTTGCCCTAGTTAGAGACCAGGTTGATTGGTGTGCAAGGTTGGTCTCTTACTGCAAGACCGAGACTAAAGTTAGTCTTGTTGTATTATGCTGTCTCTTTTACAAAAATTACAAGATCAGCTTTAAGCCACGGCACGGCTAAATTTAGATTTTTTTTTTTTTATGTGATAGGTGTCAGACGAGCAGGCGGATCACCTGATGGTAAGCAATTGCCGCCGCCCATGGACACATGCAACACAAGTGGAGTCACAAGTGCGCTGCTAACCTTTTACCCCCTTCCCCCCCGATGGGCCTCCGGTACCCTCACTCACTCGGCGAAACACAGCACAGGAGCTGCTTCACGCCGGTTTTCTGTGAGGCAGTCTCTGGAGTTCAGTGGTATAGTTTTGGTTTAAAAAATATTTTTGATTTTTGTAGACCCCAGCTAATTATCGTCAGCTGGTACTCATAGTACAGGGTTGCCCAGTTTGAGACCAGGTTGATTGGTGTGCAAGGTTGGTCTCTTACTGCAAGACCGAGACTAAAGTTAGTCTTTTTTTTTTATGTGATAGGTAGCAGACGAGCAGGCGGATCACCTGATGGTAAGCAATTGCCGCCGCCCATGGACACATGCAACACCAGTGGAGTCACAAGTGCGCTGCTAACCTTTTACCCCCTTCCCCCCCGATGGGCCTCCGGTACCCTCACTCACTCGGCGAAACACAGCACAGGAGCTGCTTCACGCCGGTTTTCTGTGAGGCAGTCTCTGGAGTTCAGTGGTATAGTTTTGGTTTAAAAAATATTTTTGATTTTTGTAGACCCCAGTTAATTATCGTCATCTGGTACTCATAGTACAGGGTTGCCCAAGTTTGAGACCAGGTTGATTGGTGTGCAAGGTTGGTCTCTTACTGCAAGACCGAGACTAAAGTTACTCTTTTTTTTTTATGTGATAGGTAGCAGACGAGCAGGCGGAAATGAAATGAAATGAAATGAAATGAAATGAAATGAAATGAAATGAAATGAAATGAAATGAAATGAAATGAAATGAAATGAAATGAAATGAAATGAAATGAAATGAAATGAAATGAAATGAAATGAAATGAAATGAAATGAAATGAAATGAAATGAAATGAAATGAAATGAAATGAAATGAAATGAAATGAAATGAAATGAAATGAAATGAAATGAAATGAAATGAAATGAAATATTTATTTGCACAATTTTAGGTGGTAGATACATGGTCTTAAATGTCGGATCATCTGATGGTAAGCAATTGCCGCCGCCCATGGACACATGCAACACAAGTGGAGTCACAAGTGCGCTGCTAACCTTTTACCCCCTTCCCCCCCGATGGGCCTCCGGTACCCTCACTCACTCGGCGAAACACAGCACAGGAGCTGCTTCACGCCGGTTTTCTGTGAGGCAGTCTCTGGAGTTCAGTGGTATAGTTTTGGTTTAAAAAATATTTTTGATTTTTGTAGACCCCAGTTAATTATCGTCAGCTGGTACTCATAGTACAGGGTTGCCCAGTTTGAGACCAGGTTGATTGGTGTGCAAGGTTGGTCTCTTACTGCAATTAAATGCAGACATTTTGTTGCCTTACTTAAGAGATTATACAGGGTGTATCTGTGAACATTTACATCCCTTTAACTACGTGTTCTAACAACCTTTGAACAACATTTGTTCAATAGGTTTTGGAAATCCTACTACTATTAAAACCGGCCAAGTGCGAGTCGGGCTCGCGCACAAAGGGTTCCGTAGCAGCAAATATAATAAACTTAACCAAAATTACAGTTAAATCAACCTATCTCAAAAACTATAAGAGATACTTTGATCAAACCAAAAATCGTTGAAAGAGTTAATTAGCATGCATCACCTCTATTTTTTTTAGAATTTTATACCCCGTAGTTATAAAAATAGAGGGGGGGGGACATACTTTTTACGACTTTGAGAGCTGATATCTCAAAAACCGTTCACTTTAAGAAAAATGTTTTTTAGAAAACTTTATATCATTTTAAAAGACCTTTCCATTGATACCCCACACGGGTATGTACATCGAAAAAAAAAATTTCATTCCTCAGTTACATGTATGGGGGGCCCCACCCCCAATTCTTTTTTTTACTATTTAGTGTCATATTTTTGTAGCGGTTCATACAACACATATTCCCATCAAATTTCATCACTGTAGTACTTATAGTTTCCGAGTAAATCGGCTGTGACAGACGGACAGACGGACAGACGGACATGACGAAACTATAAGGGTTCCGTTTTTGCCATTTTGGCTACGGAACCCTAATAAAGGCGAAAGTTTGTAAGTATGGATGTATGGATGTTTGTTACTCTTTCACGTAAAAAACTACTGAATGGATTTGAATAAAACTTTACCACAATATAGCTTATACATCAGAATAACACATAGGCTACAAACCTGAAGTCCACGCGAACGAAGTCGCGGGCAAAAGCTAGTACGCTTATAAAACATTCAACTATTCATATAATGTTGGACACATGACTTGGTCATTTTGTATGGGGATTCAATAGCTTTTCGACGAATTTTCTAAAGTCGTAGAAAAAATGTAGTTCAGAATTGTTAGTGTCGTGAAGAAAACATACCAGAGCCGACCCGATAGGCCGACGCCCTGTAGACCGACCTAGGTATCGCTGGAAAGACGTCGTCGAGAGTGATCTGCGAGAACTTCAGGCCAAGGACTGGCAACAAGTGGTACAGGATAGACCGAAGTGGCGTTCTCTTGTTTCGGAGGCCAATACCACAGAATACTTAATAGTACATGTACAGAAAGCCCACTCCTAAAAACCATTTATGGAAATGAAGACTCAGGCTACCATAACATAACGTTGAAATTCCTACCGCCCAGCGTTCAATGCCTACCATTATTCATACCTAGAAGTGCGTTCTCTTTCTATCGCAAGCAACTGTCGCGCGTGCGTCGCCGCTCGTTCGTGATTTTCTGCTAATTTGCCCCTCCGGAGGGGACGCCGCATGTACTTGCAAGTTCGATACCTACACGCGGAGTGGGACAGGCCTGCCAATACTCATTTCGGGTCGCTGAGCCGGAGCCGGAGTGGAGTAAGTAAGAATGGTTAGTAGAACACGTGGTTAAAGGGATGTAAATGTTTACAGAAAAACACTATTTAATAGGATTTTTTAAAATCAAAGATAAAATATTTTGGCACCTCCGGTCGTTGAACCCGGAACCGTGAGCGCAAAACGCAACATCTGCGCTATAGAGACAGTCAAGATATATATTATGTAAGAATAAAGCTATATGTAACACAAGTGCTTAAGCTACTTAGTACGGAGTCAAATCAATATATGAGGTGTTGTGTGAATTTAATTATTTATTGAAATTCTGCACTGTCTGCTGCGAATCTTTGCTTTTATACTCTGATTTTTAATCATGTGAAGTAAAATGACAGATGAAAATGACAAGTTTCTAAGCATTTTGACATTTTGCATCTGTCAAATTGAGTGTTAATGTATGGGGATGACACATTGACATCTGTCAGTTTACTCCACATGATTGAAAATCAGAGTATAGTAAATTCCTTTCAAAAAATAAATTCCTTGTCAAATTCATACATATCTCCTAAGCTCTCGCTACGTATATCTTAGTTATCGCATACTATCTGTGATGAGCGGCCAAGGCCAACAATTACGCAACTAATATACATAGCTGTTATAATTCTACGCATGTATGAGCGATATGTAGAACGATGCTTTGCTATGAAAAAAGAAGAATGTGTTTTTGGTTACATTGGTCGATCAAAATAAAGCTGGGGTTATCGAAGAAACTTTTGAAACTTTATAGTCACACTTTTAACTTAAGTATTACTAGTATTACTTTTATTTATTTATTTTAAAAGGTACACCAACAGCATAATGATATATAAAACACTTAAAAATCAATCAAAGGGAGAATTCTACACACAGAGTGTATCTGTGAACATTTACATCCCTTTAACCACGTGTTCTATCAACCATTCTGAACAACATTTGTTCAACAACTTTTCAAAATTCATCGAAAAATTTTTCGACTCCCCATACAAAATGACCAAGTGAACACAATCTCACCTGATAGAAAGTGTCAATGGTTGTTACGCGTTTGCTTAAAAGATGCCTGTTCTGCCTTAAAGTCGTAAGGCCCATATATGTATTTATACTCTGATTCATAATCATGTAAAGTACATTGACAGATGACAATGACAAGTTTCTATGCATTTTGACATTTTGCATGTGTCAAATTGAGTGATAATGTATGAGGAGGACACATTGACATCTGTCAGTTTACTTTACATGATTATGAAGTGAAGGAGTGTTTCCACTGTTGTCTAATATCTGTAACACAAGTGCTTAAGCTACTTAGTACGGAGTCAGGTCAATGTATGAGATGTTGTGTGAGCTTATCTAAACTCCTCAGTTTCTTATAAAAGATTGTGTTTTCTCACAGTCCTCTTCTCACATCCCTCACCGCCCTTCATCGTACTGTGCCGTAGAATACAGTTGTTTATTGTTTAAATAGCCCCGCTATTTCAAAACGAACTAGTTCGTTCAGTTAATTTTTTGCTTCACTTTTTTCCACTCCGCTCTTAAACGCTCGGTGAATTTGGCATCTCTCCAGAATCGAACGAAACACACGGGTCAACGTATTACAAAACACGAGAGAAGTTTGGGACAAACTACGTTTACTACTTTTAGTATAATGAAAGACTGTAGCTAAAATTGTGAGATTTAAAACGAACCCCAAAATGGACTAGCATTCGTAACCTAATGGTTACCTGATGGACGCCGACAACGGGGCAGACTTAAAAAGCGATGGAGTGACGATCTTAACGGCTTAGCAATCGCCACAGATGGCGGTGGATAGAGATCGATGGAGGTACTCGGGGGAGGCCTTTGCCCAGCAGTGGGACAATATAGGCAAAAAAAAAACGATAAGAAAATGCGTCATATAAACGTCACATTAGGTAATTTCGTTTCATTATCTATTCAGCCTATACTGTCCCACTGCAGGGCAAAGGCCTCCATCATAGAAATCGAGTTATCGCTACTATTATGAGATTAGGCTTAATCGTTATCTTTTATCTTCTTCTATACTATTTATAAAGAGATAACTTCTATAGTGAACGACAAGGCTTATATGTAAACCGAAAACACGAATCACTAGCGCGATGTAATCGACGCCCAATGCCATCTATTGGTTCACTTTGGAACTATGTTCCCGTAGCGAAATGAAGGCGGGCCACTAGTTTATTACATAAGATCCAGACACCAGCTCCGTGTTTGGACTTTAAGAGTATCCTACGAAATATATTTATCGTTACCGCGCTCGCTTTAACAAGTTTATGCTAATTCGCGTTAAACACACACGTCAACTTTACGAACAAAAACTTCATGGAACGCACAACTAATAGGTGAACATAGATTACAGTCGACATTCCTTATCTTGTTCTCCTATTGGTGTATGCGTTCCATGAAGTCGACTCGACATAGAAGGCGAAAACCGAGAATTGTCCTCCAGGTTCTCAGTAAACGCACGAAGATTTGTATTAACAAGTCGGTAATACGCCCTATCTTACTGTACGGCTCTGATGATTGGACAATAACTCTCAAGGTAGGATCTGGGACCTACACTAGCACTAAAACAATACATTCAATAATATTGGCAAACCACCAAACATTCCCTTCAATGATTGTTCTGGTTAATCTTGAACCCACGGAAAGAGTAAATTGTCTACAATAAACAAAATTTAAAATGACAGTTGAACTAGTTTAATTATATCTGTTAAATTGCCAACAAATGTTTCTCGGTGGGGGACATTTCTGCGAATTGAAATAGTCACTGCGTAATAGTAGATCTTCGCGGTAAATTTGAGAAGTTGGACGAAGATGGTCTCTTTAGAGAAAGCATACTATACCAGTAGACCTGACATAAATTTTTCACAGATAGATACTCCTTACACCCACACCCACCGCCCCCCCCTAGATCATGCTGACGTCCCTACTAATTTAACTTATCTAGTAGGTACTTTTATCGATAGGGGTCAAAGGTTGGCAGCGCACTTGTTCTCAACTGGTGTTTCAGGTTTCACACATTGCATTGGCGTTGCAATCGCTTATCACTATGATTCGTCTGCTAGCCTACTTATCACTAAAATGCTTTCTTATTTATGCTATCTCAACATTATTTTAAAACAGAGGGCAGCCAAGGTGAAGGTCGCGTCTATCTTCACCGAGTGTGTCAATGTGTTAGTGGCGTCGCGGATACTGTTTTTTTATGTGATAGGTGGCAGACGAGCAGACGGATCACATAATGGTAAGCGATGGCCGCCGTCCATAGACACTGCAACACCAGTAGAGTCGAAAATGCGCTGCGGGCTTCCGGTGCCCTCACTCACTCGACGAAACACAGCGCACGCGCTGCTTCACACCGGTCTTCTGTGAGGCCGTGGTATCACGCCGGTCGAGCCGGCCTATTCATGCCGAAGCGTGGCTTTCTCACTTTAAAAGTAACACGGTACTATAAACTAAAGTGTATGTGTTTAATGCGAATGGGGGCTATCGCCGGTGAAAAATCCACAATGTGGCGTACTGTAGAACTGAGATGTCAAAATGTCAGTAAACAACCATAGACGTTTAAGTCCGGCCAGTCGGCCATATCTGTGTCACGTCTCCCCATATGGGGCATAAACAGCCTACAGTGGGATAGTATATAGGGTGAATTTACTTTTTTTTTTTTACTTTTTTTAAGATATCTTAATCATCATTTATCAAACAGAGGGCAGCCAAGGTGAAGGTCGCGTCTATCTTCACCGAGTGTGTCAATGTGTTAGTGGTGCCGCGATACTGTGCGTAAAGTTGACGTGTGTGTTTAACGCGAATTAGCATAAACTTGTTAAAGCGAGCGCGGTAACGATAAATATATTTCGTAGGATACTCTTAAAGTCCAAACACGGAGCTGGTGTCTGATAAGGAATGTCGACTGTAATCTATGTTCACCTATTGGTTGTGCGTTACATGATGTCGACTCGACATAGAAGGCGACAACCGAGGATTGGCCTCCTGGGACACCAGAATCCTGTGTAATGTGGGTTAGGGGAAAACTCGCCTAAGGATTTCAAGATGTTTTGGCCGGTCACTGTTCTAACGTAACCTAACCAATATTTTTGTGATGATAATACTGACTAAGCTCTATTAAACGAAGACATAGGTTCTTTATAGACTTTCAACATACATTATCAGTGTTTAAAACTATATATTTAATCTTAATTTAATACTTCCATGTTTCTTTCTGCCAATTTCGTACTAAATATACGATACGGGCTAAAAAGTTTAGCAGCTCATAACTCTGCCGCTCCATTAAAAGGTGGAACTCGTTGCCAACCCATGTTTCCTCCGTCCTACAATATGGACTCCTTCAAACGAAGCGTGAAGAAGCATTTCGCGGGCCAGTACGGCATCAGTGCCAACGGATGTAATGCCGTGCCGCGCGTCGCCGTCGTCCGTTGTAACTACAACGTGGGCTCTTGCTTATCATCAGGTTGAGTTGAGCCAATTTACTGAGCCACTATAAAAAAAATCTAATTCAATTACTAATTTAGATTCGTGATTAGTTTTATCACCATTATGTCCCTACATGTTAGTACTTCGTATTGACCCAGTAAGCGCCGCGTCAATCTGTGACATTAATGTTGCAAGCCTCACGTAATTACCACAGCCGGAGTGGTCTGGCAACATTTTGTAAAGGTCGACGTAATAACTCGCAGATATTGGGCCGATATGTTGAAGTTGATCTACCTAGAAACGAGAACTAAAAACTAGTGATGTACCCTCAAATCATAAACGACTCGAATGATTCCAATAATGGCGCTCCGGACTGGATTCGATTTCATGTTAATTCGAATAAATTCCTCATTTGGATCAGTATCGTTTTTTTATAATATACTAGCGGCCGGCCGCAGCTACGTACGCGAGGAGTGTTAGTTAAACACAACATATTTTTATAAATTGTAGCCTATGTGTTATTTTGATGTATAAGCTATATTATTGTAAAGTTTCATTAACATCGTAACGCCCAGACAGCAGACACAATGAAAAATCAATTGTTTTATGCCTTTTAAAACCATCAGCATCCATCGATGTTTTGTTTTTATTATTCAAATAAGTACGTACTCAATTACTTTTTATCACTTCTAAAACAATTCATAATTATTAATTAGGAATAGCTCAATTTTAATTTGCATACTCATTTCACAAATATACATTTTGATTAAAAGTATAATATCGTTTGAATCAAAAATTTTGATCGCGACCAGATTATTGAACCTTTGCTAATTCGACTGGCGATTTGAGTCATCTCATGGTTGATTCGAATCGAATCGAGTAACTTTTTTCGATTGGAGTCCCATCACTACTTAAAGTTTGAAGTCTATATTTACAAAGAGATTAAGAGACAGCTTCTACAGACAAACTCTGCTTAAATAATATTAAACCCGAAAGGACGGAACACTTGCGGAATGTAATCGATATCCAGCACCATCTATAGTCAGTGGTATCACTACGGTCGAACCGGCCCATTCATGCCGAAGCATGGCTCTCCCACAATTAAGTCTGTTAGTAATTTTTAATTTACCACTCGATGCTCAGCTTAATCTTGATAATCAATGTACAGTAAACACAAGCCGTCTCTCTCTGGCGCGGCAAATCATAAAACAGTTAGCCGTTGCGCAAGATTCTTAATTCGTTTATAACTTAAGGTCGTATGCGCTAGCGCAACTTTATTAGGTTTTGTCTTACTGCGTCGTTGCAGAAATAATTAACTTGTTAAGACTGGAGTATATCATATATCACTAACAGTGTTACTTATAAACCGAATGTGAAACCGTGGGAGAGCCACGCTTCGGCATGAATGCGCTGGCTCGACCGGAGTGATACCTGCGCTGTGTTTCGCCGTGTGAGTGAGTGTACCGGAGACCCAATTGGGGGAAAGGAGGCTTAAAGGTTGAAACGCACTTGTGACTGTACTGGTGTTGCAGGTGTCTATGGGCGGCGGTAATCGCTTACCATCAGGTGATCCGTCTGCTCGTCTGCCACCTATCAGATAATAAAAAACTCATCCTCGCCTTTACAAGTTCTCCCTAACTTTAACATCGTAAGGGCCAGTCAGCAGACACTATAGAAAATCAATTGTTTTTGCCTCGTATGAGGACATCTGGGTTATTACAACGTAATGCTAAAATGAGTTTTTTATCAATATTAAGGCAAAATTCTATTAGCTCTCTAAACCGATTTAAATGTTTTAACTCACGTCAGAACTAGTTGATCGGTATTTATTGGACAAAATAAGGCAAAATATTTTATCGAATCGCAAACATCTTTGCATCTGTTATCCCGGCGGAATCAAACCTTGATCTTTGCTCAATGATCTATGACTTAAAAGATGTTCAATTCGATTTGAATCTAGGTCGACTGGGTCATCAATCTTTTTTCTATTGTCTTCTGCTATTTATTTACTTGCTGCGCTCGCGCACCCGAGTGGTAATAGAATTCACACAACGTAAACAACACACAACATCTTATACATTGACCTGACTCCATACTAAGTAGCTTAAGCACTTGTGTTACAGATATCAGATAACAGAGAAATGTAATACTTAAATACATATATTAACACCCTGACACTGAATAAATACATCGAACCCACGAGCTCTGGCGTATGAGGCAGGGACACTACCAAATGCGCCATCAGGCAGACACACAGTCAGAATTATAGTTCATCATCATATCATGTCAGCCCACATCCACCCACTGCTGAGTATAAGCCTCTTCTTTATTACGCCACTCCCTACGGTCACCACCAGCCTCATCCACTGTTTCCCCACCACCCTTACAATATCGTCGGACCAACGGGCAGGTGGTCTACCCACAAGACGTCGCCCCAATCTTGGCTGCCATTCGGTAAGCTTTATAGTCCACCTATCATCCTTGCATCTTGCCAGTTATAAATTGTAATTATAGTTACGCTTTTCAAAAAGACTGGTCTACCGCAGCCAAGGACCGGAGAAGATGAACAATCCCATCATAGTAGCGACGACATGATTTCTATGCTGGAGGCCTTTGCCCTGCAGTGGGGCAGTATATAGGCTGATACTTTACATCTTACTATATCTCGTGGATCAAGAAGGATCTTGGTCACCTTCAAAAGCCTGATGCCAAGAGGTGGCTGAGAATTGAGCGGAGTGGCGAATTCTTGTGTCGAAGGCTAAGATCCACTTCGGGTCGCTGAGCCAGCGTAGTGAGTAAGTATATCTGGTGGATACCATGCATGTGGCGATATCCGACGCTGCACAATGGCGTGTGTTGACAGCGTCATATAGTATGTGTCGTGATGGCATTGTGCTGTACAATGCCTCCGTTTTGCCTCATTGGTTGTTCAGACAGAATCCGACGGTGGGCGTGTGGGTTCGATGCTCTGAGATTAATAAATTTGGCTTGTATATGGGAAACTTTGCTAAGTTATTCAGCAATTGAACTCCTACCTACCATATGGCTTTACGCCTTTAGTTTATAATGGCCCGCCCTCACTTCGCTTCGGGAACGTAATTCAGAAATGAGCCAATAGATGGCGCTGTGTCCAATTACATCGCGCAAGCGTTTCGTGTTTTCGGTTTACCTATAAGCCTTGTCGTTGTCTATAGAAGTTATCTCTTTATAAATAGTATAGAAGATTTATTGTGCTTTTCTTTAAGTGATGAGGCACTTAGAAACTAGTCCGAGGACCCCAGGCTGATGACTGGCAGGAGGTGACGCCGGCCTAGATGGAGGCTCTTACTATTGGAAGCCTGATTAAGTTTCGATTCGCCGGGTTCGATTTCCGGGTAGTATATTCCCAATTTTTCGAACATAGCTCGGGTTTGTCACCAATCCGCATTAGGCAAGGGTGGTGATTAGGCCTAGTGCCATCATAGTAGCGATATGTCTTGATTTCTATGATGGAGATATTTGTCCTGCAGTGGGACAGTATTATGGGCTGATACTTTACTTTTAGTTAGGTTTAAGCATGGGGTTTAAGTAACAACTAATGACAGATTTGTTGGCATGACTTTTGCAAACGCTTTCAGTATGGAATCTTGAATCTAAAGGTTAATAATTTATCAAAGTTATCAACGCACTGGATGTTTAAATATAACGTGATATTAGAATATAGTACTCAGTTGATCCCATGCCAGATCCTATTAATAACATGAAGTAGTATTGTTTACCGTTATAAGTTTGTCAGGGTTAAATATTCTCACCGCCTGGGAAGGAACGTGTAGTCAAAGTTCATTAACTAGTACACATGTTTCCTTCCCACTCTGGCGAAGCAGGGAGCGTCGTTGGGGGTTTAGTCGGTAGGCCTTCAGTCTACCGGAGGAGAGCCCGACATAACCCGTCCGCCCCCCGGCAGACGGGTATGCATAAGGACGTCGGCCCATTGCACATCGGGCCGGCAGCATTCCCCCAACGCAAAAAAAAGGGTTAAAAATTCTTTAATGTGTTAGGTGGCAGACGAGCAAACGGATCATCTGTGATGGTAACCGATTGCCGCCGCCCATAGACAAACCGCAGTGGTTTTATTTTGAAACAGAAGTAAATCTATACAATTTCGCAATAACAAGATACGCACGTCTGTCCATCTTTACATTCCTGTAAGTATTTATACACTACGAATAATGTTTACATTCTGAAGTAACTATGCCAAACGTTAAAATTACGAGATGGGATTTTCTAATCTCACAGATTATACCGGTCTTGTTGTAGAATTTATTATTGTTTAAAAAATAGTTCAACGAATTTTCCTTTTCACAGTTTGTTTGTTTGAACGGCCGGTCTAGTGGTTTAAGTACCGGGCCGTGATCTCGAGGTCCCGGGTGGAGCAAAAAGTATGCTTCGAATATTTCGAACATAACTCGGGTTTGTCATCACCGGTCTGCATTAGGCAAGCGTGGTGATTAAGCCTAATCCCATCATAGTAGCGATGACTTGATTTCTATGATGGAGGCCTTTGACTTGCAGTGGGATATAGGCTGATACTATGATCTGATGCTGTGAAAATAAATGTTACGCCCTTCATGGTCGAGTCAATTCACACTTGGACGGTTTTAAAAAAACTGATATGCTTTTAAAAATTCCAACAATACGCAAAGGAATGCAAGTATGCAGCTATCTTCATGGAACATACGGCTCACACTTTGCCGCTTTTAAAAAACGAATAACACTTTTTAAAAAACGAATAACACTTTTTAAAAACTCCACCAACGCGCAAAGGAATGCAAGTATGCAGCTATCTTCATGGAACATACGGCTCACACTTTGCCGCTTTTAAAAAACGAATAACACTTTTTAAAAACTCGACCAACGCGCAAAGGGATGCAAGTTTATGCAGCCATCTTCATGGAACATACGGCTCACACTTTGCCGCTTTTTAAAAAACGAATAACACTTTTTAAAAACTCCACCAACGCGCAAAGGGATGCAAGTTTATGCAGCCATCTTCATGGAACATACGGCTCACACTTTGCCGCTTTTAAAAAACGAATAACACTTTTTAAAAAACGAATAACACTTTTTAAAAACTCGACCAACGCGCAAAGGGATGCAAGTTTATGCAGCCATCTTCATGGGACAGTGCGACTCCACTTTGCCGCTTTTTGAAAATGGAATAATACTTTTTAAAAACTCCACCAACGCGCAAAGGAATGCAAGTTTATGCAGCCATCTTCATGGAACATACGGCTCACACTTTGCCGCTTTTAAAAAACGAATAACACTTTTTAAAAACTCCACCAACGCGCAAAGGAATGCAAGTATGCAGCTATCTTCATGGAACAGTACGGCTCCACTTTGCCGCTTTTTGAAAATGGAATACACTTTTTAAAAACTCGACCAACGCGCAAAGGAATGCAAGTTTATGCAGCCATCTTCATGGGACAGTGCGACTCGCACTTTGCCGCTTTTTGAAAATGGAATAACACTTTTTAAAAACTCGACCAACGCGCAAAGGAATGCAAGTATGCAGCTATCTTCATGGAACATACGGCTCACACTTTGCCGCTTTTTGAAAATGGAATAACACTTTTTAAAAACTCCACCAACGCGCAAAGGAATGCAAGTTTATGCAGCCATCTTCATGGGACAGTGCGACTCGCACTTTGCCGCTTTTTGAAAAACGAATAACACTTTTTAAAAACTCGACCAACGCGCAAAGGAATGCAAGTATGCAGCTATCTTCATGGAACAGTACGACTCCACTTTGCCGGTGTTTGAAAATGGAATAACACTTTTTAAAAACTCCACCAACGCGCAATTTAAAAACTCCACCAAGCGCGCAAAGGGAATGCAAGTTTAGTGCAGCCATCTTCATGGGACAGTGCGACTCGCACTTTGCCGCTTTTTGAAAAACGAATAACACTTTTTAAAAACTCCACCAACGCGCAAAGGAATGCAAGTTTACGCATCCATCTTCCGAGTTTCTCGGTACACTCGGGGCTAAGTTTTCATTACTGTACAGTCAGTCGTTGTTTGGGAATGTCGACTGACGTCCTACTATTATGCTGAGACAATGGTCAGATGGTGCGTCATGTTTAACAGGTGCGTGTGTTGGTCAAGAAGGTGTCTATGTAGTGTTGAATAATTTGTAACACTGCTGATTTACTGAAGATTGAAGAACCTTTTTTTTTTCTTTCGTACTTTTTTATGAGAAACTTCTTCCTTTTTGAAGTCGGTTAAAAAGTAAACCATTTTAACACTTTTGGACAATCACAGTTTGATAAAAGGGGGTGAAACTTAGTTATTGAGTTTTGTTTTTAAGTTATATAGTTGGATTTTGATATAGTAGGTTCCTAGCATGAAACAAAAACAAATTATCTATCATTCTTGGAAGTAAGAAAGTTATTTCTTTTTTGGCAACTGCGGGTTTCACAACCAGGCAGATGTGAAAAAGAAAAACCTATCGTTTTTGGCAACTGGTTGAGTAGCAAGAACGTCAGTTCTTCTTCGGCAACTAGTTGTCAAACTTGGTTGCCAATGCGGCCGAAAGGACTCCCGACGCAAAAACGACGGGATGGTATATAAGTTTTACGTTTCTGTCTGTTTGTCTGACTATGTGTGTCTGTCTGTGGATGTGTCTGTCTGTGGCATCGTAGCTCTCGAACGGATGAAACCGATTTGGATTTCGCTTTTTTTTAATGTGATAGGTAGCAGACGAGCAGGCGGATCACCTGATGGTAAGCAATAGCCGCCGCCCATGGACATATGCAACACCAGTGGAGTCACAAGTGCGCTGCTAACCTTTTATCCCCTTCCCTCCGATGGGCCTCCCGATTTTTTTGGGTTTGCAAGTTATAATTTTTACGTCATTTGGTAGTGACCCTACCTCATACGCCAAAGGTCGTGGGTTAGATCCCCAACCTGGACAAACATTCGTATGATGAACACTTGTGTTTGTTCAGTGTCTGGGTGTTATATTTATCTGTAACACAATCTGTACTTCTTAGTAAAGAGTAAGGTCAATATATGAGATGTTGTGAGAATACCGGCGTGAAGCAGCTCCTGTGCTGTGTTTCGACGAGTGAGTGAGGGTACCGGAGGCCCATCGGGGGCGAAGGGGATAAAAGGTTAGCAGCGCACTTGTGACTCCACTGGTGTTGCAAGTGTCCATGGGCGGCGGCAATTGCTTACCATCAGGTGATCCGCCTGCTCGTCTGCTACCTATCACATAAAAAAATATGCTACTGTAGAAGATGCACAGCCTTAAACACGAGTGAGTCCGGCCCAACCCAACAGATATGACGTGATTCCCGACTGGGCTGGACTGGGGGGGCTGCGGCCTTGGGCCGCAGTTATACGAGTCCATTAGTGATATTAAACGTAACAATGCGTCCGTTTGGAACGACCATACAAACGTTTGAATAACCGAGAAATTTTGTAACGCTAACTTTTTTTATAGCTCCAACGGTTGTCAGTTCTGCGGCTAATGTGACCAGCCCACTGCCACTTCAGTTTGCTGATTCGGTGGGCTATGTCGGTGACTCTGGTTTTGTCTAATTACATCATTTCTGATGCGGTCCTTCAAAGATACTCCGAGCATAGCCCTTTGGAGCTATAAACTCCTCGAGTGGAGACCGCGACTCGGTAAACGTAGTGTTGGACGCCCTGCGACAAGGTGGGATGACGACATTCGAAGGCTGGCTGGAGTGAGCTGGATGAGAGTGGCCGAAAATCGGAAGCGGTGGTGTGCATTGGGGGAGACCTATGTCCAGCAGTGGACGAGCGTGGGTTGCTGATGATGAACATTTTTTTTTATTATGGTCTAACCCCCGGATTGGGCTCCCCGGTACCCTAACACCGAAACACAGCACAGGCGCTGCATGCCATTCATGCCCATTCATGCCGAAGCGTGGCTCTCCCCTCGCCAAGTTTCTCAGTGATTAAGAATTCTGTTTCAGAGCGTCCTTATTGTCAAATCTTAGGTGAAATTAAGGTTACTAAATGCCTCTATGAATATTACATACGAAAACATACGAATAAAACCCGTGTTGTTAATGTTGAAATGGATTTCAAAAAAAAGTCAGTATACTCTATAATGTACGTAGTTAGTTCACACAAACATATCCAAAGTCTGAAATTGGACATTCGGTTACGTGTGTTCCAGAACACCCAGACACAAAACAATCCATAATGATGAAGTATGTGTCGAGAAAGGAAACCGCGACTGCGCAACAACGCTTCACCACTACTCCATCGAGGTCACCAATATTAGTTATCAAACATTTTTATATTTTCTCGCATTGATACTTAATTTCAATTTCACCCTAAAAATAAAAATAATCAAAATCCAATCCTACCATTCACGCTGTTTCATTTGAATATTTTCATGCCAATACACTCCGATTATCAACACTTGTATGCTATCAGCAATTAAAAAAAATACCTTGAAAAATTAAAAAAAAAACATAGAAAAAAAAATAACAATATACGCCCGCACAACAATTCGTGTCACCAGAACCAATCTAAGTAATAAAAACTGCACATTCCGATAAACATAACACGGTACTTGTTTACGTGTACAATATGTACAAAAAAAAATAGCCACAAGACGAAAAAAACCTTTCAAATCACATAAATATGCGTGAAACGTAACGCAATATAAAAACACAGACACTGGCCGGCTCTATTTTGAAAATAGAACGGTATTTAAAAATGTTATTCGGATTCGAAGTTTGAATTTTCGCGATGGCGCGGCCGCCCGCGACGCGGATTGGAGGAACACTGGGGCGGTAGTGATGTGCCGGTTGTTGACGACAGGCGAGCGTATCGAATCGATGCAAATGTGCGGGTCGACAAAAGCAATATCGAAACGATGTCGATAAGAATTTTGTATTGGACAAAAACAAGATTACGTGAAGTTATTTTAATCCAGCTGATATTAATGATTAAAAGAGTTGCGGTATTTAGATTTGTTACATACAATGTGTATCTATGAACATTTACATCCCTTCAACATCAAGAGCTTTGGCTGGGTTTTGTCAAGTGAGGGTACCGGAGGCCCAATTAGGGGTCCATGGGGGTTAAAGATTGGCAGCGCACTTGTGACTCTACTGGTGTTGCATGTGTCTATGGGCGGCGGCAATTGCTTACCATTAGGTGATCCGTCTGCTCGTTTGCCACCTATCACTTTTTTGTTTATGCGATAGGTGGCAGACGAGCAGACGGATCACCCGATGGTAAGCGATTGCCGCCGCCCATAGACACTTTCAACACCAGTAGAGCCACAAGAGCGCTTTAACCCCCTTTCCCCCAAAAGGGGGTTAAAGGGCCTCCGGTACCCTCACTGACTCGAGGAAACAGAGCGCAGGCATTTGCAGAAAGCGATGTTAAAGGATGTCTTTGAAGGACCGCATCAGAAATGATGTAATCCAACAGAGAACCAGAGTCATCGACATAGCCCACCGAATTAGCAAACTGAAGTGGTAGTGGGCTGATCACATTAGCCGCAGAACTGACAACCGTTGGAGCCGTAAAGTCCTTGAGTGGAGACCGCGACTCGGTAAACGTAGTGTTGGACGCCCTGCTACAAGATGGGATGACGACATTCGAAGGCTGGCTGGTGTGGGCTGGATGAGAATGGCCGAAAATCGGGAGCGGTGGCGTGCATTGGGGGAGACCTAGTCCAGCAGTGGATGAGAGTGGGTTGCTAATGATGTTAAAGGGATGTAAATGTTCACAGATAAAACCTATACAGACCAAGTGTCTAAAGTATATTGCCTATCACATACGCACATATTGGTATCTATGGAGATTCGCCATTATGTATCTAGGCTTTGAGGAAAAATATAACAAGGAAATTGGACTTAGCGATAACTCGTGTACAATGAACTGAACCCGATGGAATTGTAAAAGGAAAACAAACTTTAAAATAATCGGTGATGTACTAAAAAAACAGACTGCGTCAACAGATCGAGTAAAAATAGCTCTTGTGTCTGACATGTGAAGGCGCAAATTGCAAAAAGTGTGCGAGTCAAATTCGCCCATGAAGGCGTAGCAAGCAAGTAACGCCATCGCGCCACGCTTTCGCATGAATGGGCCGGCTCAACCGGAGTGATACCACGGCCTCATGAACCGGCGTGAAGCGCAAGCGCTGTATTTGGCCGAGTGAGTCAGGGTACCAGAGGCCCAATCGGGGAAAAAAGGGTTAAGTTCGCAGCGCAATAGCAACTCCACTGGTGTTGCGCATGTCTATGGGCAGCAGCAATCGCTTACCATCTAGTAATCCGTATGCTCGTCTGCCACTTAAAAATGATAGTATTTAATCTTATGGCTTTGACTGGCCGGTTGGCGCAATGGTAGTGACCCTGCCTCATACGCTAAAGGTCGTGGGTTCGATCCCCGCCCTGGACAAACATTCGTGTGATGAACAGTACGGAGTCAGGTCAATGTATGAGATGTTGTGTGAATTTAACATACATATTTTTTGTGTCTTTTGTGGTCTTTTGTATTTTTGTGTCTGTGTCATTTGTCTGTATCATATGTGTTGTGGTATCCAAATTAATAAATCGATTTTATTTGTTTCTTTCTTACAGAATCCTTCGTTGGGGAATCCGACTCGCACAAATCAGTTGTATTATTTAACTTTCAAAATGTCAAATTTGACATTTAAATAAGGGCATAGTTCAATGGCAAGAAAAGGAGACTGTTAGATTCTGTCAGATGAACTCTTACATTGTCGGCTGATGCAATACGAAAGGTCTCAAACCGTGAGAGAGCCACGCTCCGGCATGAATGGGCCGGCTCGACCGGAGTGATACCACGGCCTCGGGCCGGCACGACCGGAGTGTTATGTCGAGTATGTGAGGGCCAGGGCACAGGGGGCACAGGGGGTCCAATTGAGGCAATTTTTTATTGAGAAAAGGAGGTTTAAAGGGGTTAAAGGTTGGCAGCGCACTTGTGACTCTATTGATGTTGCAGGTGTCAGTGATCCGTTTGCTTGTCTGCCACCTATCACATAAAAAAAAGAAAAGATGCTTCACTGTTTATAGACCGCAAGCCTGTTGGGTGGCATTTTAATTATTTAATAATTTTCACTCCCCCCCCCCCCTTTTTAACCCCCTTTTCTCAATAAAAAATAGCCTTAGTAATAAAAAGTCCTTTTCAGAGTCTAGACAACTTGTATACAATTTTTTTTCGAATCCGTTAGTAGTTTTGGAGTGAAAGAGTAACAGACACGAGTTACTTTCGCATTTATAATATAAGTTAGGATTAGTTAAGATGACCAGGCATTGTATATGTAGGGTTGCCATCTCTAAAATTTGGAAAACAGGACAAGAAAAGCCTGGATTTTAGAGTCCGAAAGCCGGACATGTATAATAAATAATAATAAAAACTTTATTGAAAAAACATAAGAGCTACAAAAGGTGTAAAATAATCCAATTAAACTAATGGTATCATTTGCAGTTTGCTGCCTGAACTAGGAATATCCTGTATCTCAATCTCCTGTATGTAAAAAACGTCTCGCGAGCGGCCCAAATTCTTATTTATTTATTTTGTTTTTTTAACTCGGTAGCCGGATCGTATAATACATCATGATCATTTCTCATTTGTTAAGTTTATATCTGTGTCTCTGTGTCATAGCGTCTAAGTGTATTTATGTACTTCACATTGATTATAATAAGAGCGCTTTGGGCAACTGTAAGCTCTTATTATCATATTTCTTGAAATAAATAAATAAACCAGACCAGAGTCACCGACATAGTCCACCGAATTAGCAAACCGAAGTGGCAGTGGGCTGGTCACATTAGCCGCAGAACTGACAGCCGTTGGAGCCATAAAGTCTTTGAGTGGAGTCCGGGACTCGGCAAACGTAGTGTTGGACGCCCTGCTACAAGATGGGATGACGACATTCGAAGGCTGGCAGGAGTGAGCTGGATGAGAGTGGCCGAAAATCGGGAGCGGTGGCGTGCATTAGGGGAGACCTATGTCCAGCAGTGGACGAGCGTGGGTTGCTGATGATGATGATGATGATGATGATGAAATAAATAAATAAATCCGCACTCAAATATTTGTTTAGTGGCTAGATGGTTCACTGTTCTAGCCCTAAGCCTGTGCCGACTGCCCAGCCGTCGTCCGATAACAAACAAAAGGGAAAGTGAAGGTTTCTAAAGGGCCTTTTTACTATGCCAACGGTTTTTGAGTCGGACGCTGCGCCTGCGCTGCGTGGAAACAAACGCAGGGTTATTCTGAAACCTCTATACTCTGGTTTTTAATCATGTCTAGTAAACTGACAGATGTCAATGTGTCATCCCCATACATTATCACTCAAATTGACAGATGCAAATGTCAAAATGTATAGAAACTTGACATTAGCATCTGTCAGTTTACTCTTCATGATTAAAAACCAGAGTATATACTCTGATTCATAATCACGTAAAGTAAACTGACAGATGAAAATGACAAGTTTCTATGCATTTTGACATTTTGCATGTGTCAAATTGAGTGATAATGTATGGGGATGACACATTGACATCTGTCAGTTTACTTTACATGATTATGAATCAGAGTATCGTAAGTAACATCATTGATTTAATCGTACCTATATGACGGGCTCAATGACGCAGTGGCTAAAGTTTTCGCCCGAAGCGCGAAAGGTTTCGGGTTCGATTCCCGGTCAAGTCAATTTAGGATACTACATTTTCTAAGTTTTCTTGGGTCTGGGTGTTCTGGTTTGACGACCCCAGTTTAAAAATAAATACAAAATTGGTTAGATGGAGTACAGGTTGACAGAGGTCCAACTTCAACGTCATTGGTCGTTTAGTGACATTTTGACATCTCACATCAAAAATAACCAATCACGTGTAGTTGGACCTCAGTCTACATGTACGCCATCTAACGGATTTTCCACACGCGGTAGCCCCCATTATCGTCACCTGGTACTCATAGTACAAGGGTTTCCCTAGTTTGAGACCAGGTTGATTGGTGTTATTGGCTGGCGCATTTATGATAGTCATCCATGGATATCTCCAGCCGCTGAGGCATCTTAGATGCGTTTAAAACTCTTAAGCTCCTTTTTTTGGGTAACATTAGCAGCTGCTACCAGTTTTGGAATAAACCTTTTTAAAATGTGGATCGTAATTATGTAAAGCTACAGATTACAGAATGGCCCTATAAAATTGGTGAAAAAAAAAACAACTTTCGAATTAAATAAAAACTAAATTAGTAAAACCTTTTTTAAACGGTTAAGTTTTTACAATGTTTATTTATTTCTTTATTAGATCACTGACCAACAAGGTTTACATCAGTGCCAGATACAGTAAAATTTGTGGTAAAATGTTGAAGAAAATGAAGAGGAATCAAGAATTCTGAAACGCATGAAAGGTATATCTTTAAAATACTGCGTTGTACTGCCGAGGTATATAATAAGTATATATTTACTGTGATATCTCATCTCTAAATTTTCTTTTAAATTATTTAACATACTGTTACGTCCACGGGAGGTACCGTGGTAACAGTAACTTATTACTTATTACACGTTGGTAATAGAAACTTATGGAAAGTTCGAGAAGCTACGAGAAACATCGAGAATTCTGTGGACGTCTCTCGAAGCCCTAGTTGTAATATGCCCCCGAATATTCTGGAAGCTATCTCTCCTACGTTCTGACATCGAATGTTCTGGAAGCAACGCGAGAGCTCGCGCCTGCATCCGCGCTAGTATAAAAGCGGGACGTGCGAGGTGGCGAGTTAATGCGAGTATATTTTTTTGTGACTTTGGCGTTTTCTTGGATTTTACGTACCGAGTACCCGCAATACCATACGTCGATTAAATAAAAGCATGTAAAAAGTACTGAGCTCACCTTCTGGTTGATTTTCGTCGTCTTCGCCTTCACGACGGCTGGCTTCGGCGCCGGCGGTGGCACAGGCTCTGTGGGCAATAGTACTTCATCAAACCAATGCAAAAATCCATGCAACTAAACCAATCTCTCAAGTTTTCGTTTGGGCCTAGCGGCCATCTTTAACCCTCTATGGGGCGCTGTCAATATGTTCGACACTCTATTTTGAATCTTATGTATTTGAGATAAGGTCCAAAACCAATTTTATACCTACTGCCCATTAAGAGGTTAAATCACACACTTAAACTTACACCAATTATATTATTTTTTACCAAAGCGACAGCTATGGACAACCACAGAATACTTAATAGTACAAGGTACAGAAGACCCACTTCTAAAAACCGTTTATGGAAATAAAGACTCAGACTAGGTACTATAGTCTAACGTTGAAATTCCGACCGCCCAGCGTTCAATGCCTACCATTATTCATACCTAGAAGTGCGTTCTCTTTCTATCGCAAGCAACTGTCGCGCGTGCGTCGCCGCTCGTTCGTGATTTTCTACTAATTTGGCCCTCCGGAGGGGACGCCGCATGTACTTGCAAGTTCGATACCTACACGCGGAGTGGGACAGGCCTAACGCAACTGAGAATTACACGCTAAAATATGATTAAGGGAGGGAGAGAGATATTAAAATTTATAATTGATAGCTGTTGCCCGCGACTTTGTTTGCGTGGAATAGTAACTTTTCACCCCCCTTTTAACCCCGTACAACCCCCCTTTTCGCAATAAAAAGTAGCCTATGTTCTTTCTCAGGGTCTAAACCATGTGTATACCAAATTTCATTTAAATCCGTTCAGTAGTTTTGGCGTGAAAGAGTAACAGACAGAGTTACTTTCGCATTTATAAATGAAGTTAGGATAAACAATTTCAACTGACAACCGTTGGAGCCGTAAAGTCCTTGAGTGGAGACCGCGACAAGATTGTATGATGACATTCGAAGGCTGGCTGGTGTGGGCTGGATGAGAGTGGCCGAAGATCGGGAGCGGTGGCGTGCATTAGGGGAGACCTATATCCAGCAATGGACGAGTGTGGGTTGCTGATGATGAACAATTTCAAAGGAAAACAGTACAATCTAAACCGAAATAACATTTTTGTACAAATGTTCATTTGCTCAAGTTATTTTATCGCCTGAATAAAAATGCAGTCTTATCTTTATAAGTACACATTAATCAATGAATAAATTATCCAAATAAATAAAGAATTTATACTGTTACCAGTTTCAAAACCAATATTTTTTATAGTTTTGTACTGCGGAAGAGTCACTTCTAATAAAAGTAACGAATTGAAATTGACAGCATGAGTTTTAAACAAAGATTAATTTTGGACCAGGCATTTATTTTTAAGTGGCAGACGAGCCGACGGATCCCCTGATAGTAAGCGATTACCGCCGCCCATGGACACCTGCAACACCAGTGGTGTCACAAACTGTGCGCTGCTTACCATTTTACCCCCCTTCCTCTGGATTGGGCCTGTACCCTCACTCACGCAGCGAAACACAGCGCATGCACTGCTTCACGCCGGTTTTCTGTGAGGACGTGGTAATACTGCTCTCCCACAGTTAAATGGCATTGCACTGCATTGAAATAAAAAACCGGCCAAGAATGACGTGTCTAAACTAAATGGTAATGTATGAAAATAACTACCTACAAACTATGAAAATAAGGTCGACCCATCTTATGGCTACGGAACCCTTTCATGTGCGTGTCCGACACGCTCTTGGCTGTTTTTTTTTTAATAAATAATAAATAATTTGAGACAGCATTACATAAATTGTCCTGGTCCCAGACTAAGGCTTTCCCTTGTGCTATGGAAACCAGAAACAACGAAGAAACCACAAACACCCAGACCCAACACAAATATCTGTTTCAACAAGAAACATTTGTGTTGGTGCGGGAATCGAACCCGCGACGCTTGCGTCTCAACCGACACTCAAACCACTGCGCCAAACGGGTCGTCAAGTTAGTAAGTTTAGTACCTGGTGGAGGCTGCGCCCTGCCCTGCTGCTGTGGCTGGAGTGGTGATCGCTTCTCTTCAAGCGCCGGGGCCGCCGGGGGCGGAGCGCCAGTGCTCCCGCCTCGGACCTGTGGACAAAAACGATCACCAGTTAAAAAATAAACATCCACATAATATTTAATTATCTAACTGACTCGCCCTTCAAAATTGGGCTAAAGCTTTTCTTTCTCTGACAGAAGATACCGTGTCTAGAGACACTCTTAATAGCCTGGTTACATTACCAGGGTACTAGCCACGTTAAAAAAAGTCTCGGGTGGTGTAGAAATCTCCCAATTGGCAATACGAACATTCTAGAATTTGTGTCCCGAATTTTCCAGAATCGAGAATATAGAAAGTTAAATTTCTAGATCATTACAGTGCAGTGGGGTCGCGCCAGGGTCCTGGTCTGTATAATAGCGAGACGGGAGAGTCCAAGTGTATAGTTCCGATTTGCAGAGCGAAGCCAACCAATCGCACCCGTAACAAATATCATGCTATAACTTAGGTAGATAGTAAATACCTAAGAAATTCTTTTAATAAAACGCGATAACAGGACGTCCCCGTTTTATACAAGTCAGGTTTTCAACAATTAATAATGATATGTGGTTAAACAAACCGAAATTATATGACAGCTGACACTTCTACTAATTGGTTTATTACCTACGTACGTAATATGATTCTGAGAATTAGTTAAAAATTACTCAGTTTAATAACTAGAATTTTTTTAAAGTTTCATCATAATTTCAGCCAATAGACGTCCACTGCTGGACATAGGCCACCCCCAAAGTTCTCCACACAGATCGGTCCTGTGCCACCCGCATCCAATGGACTCCCGCGACCTTCACCAGATCGTCGGTCCACCTGGTGGGAGGTCTGCCTCGGCTGCGGCCTCCTGCACGTGGCCTCCACTCAAGGACCTTTTAACCCCAACGGCCGTCTGTTCTCCTCGCAATGTGCCCTGCCCATTGCCACTTCAGCCACGCAATTCTTTGGGCTGTCCGTGACCTTAGATCTCCTGCGGATCTCACCATGTCTGACACGATCACGCAAGGAGAATTTGTTTAAAGTTCGGAAAAAATCCGTACATGTGCGTTAGTGCATGTATTTTATATTGAAACCATGCATTTGGATGCCCGAATGCGGCGGAATTTCGAATTCGGAAAACGCATGTGTACGGCCCAAAGATATTGGATATAAAACAAGATGGAGCACTATGAAAATGAATGCAATGTTAATTTCGACTCTATGCAGTGGGAATAAAGATTACTTTGAAATGCCAAATCGCTTTACAGAAAAACGAGCCGAGCGAGATGTCGCTATATAGGATGATGTCCTTGTCTAATGGGTTGCCATCATAAAAAAAAACCTTTGTGGTATAACTTAAGCAATGTTTATATTTCTTCTTCTGGGGAACTTTCAAAATATTTAATAATTTAAAGGAAAGGAAACGTTGGAATTAATAATGTCTTTTTTATTTTTTTTATTTTAAACCATGATAAACGACTGTTTTTATGTAAAAGTCGGTGATATGGTAGTTTTAATTATAATCAATATGCAACACTTGGCGTCTCGACATCACCATTATGGCGGCGGCAAAAATAATTTGAAAGTTTGCATTATTGTGACGACAAAAATAACGTGTAAAAATTGTGATTATTTATTTGTAATGGTTCTCACTTGTTGTGTGATAGCATGCAAAAGAGAATCTTATAAAGGTTGCGGTGTATTTTTCATAAGTAAGTATTCAGTCAAAGTTTTTTTTTTGCATTGAGTAGGGTGTCCATTTCGCTTGTATTCTAAAGACGGATTTACTTTTTTATTTTTTTTGGACAAATCGGAAAGTTTTCACTGTCTAATAAATTGCATGATAATGGACGACCATAAAAAGGTCATGTTACGTAAAAAGTGTAGCAATAAATCTATTTAATTTTTAAATTATCAAATCGTAAAGTATGTACCTACGTTTGTATGAATAATACGCTATGGCCGGTTAAATGTGCCGCAGAGTGTATTATTATAGGTAGGTAAATAGAAAATCTAATAAGGCTAGCACAAACTTTTCGAAAAGTCGGTAGTCTCTTCGTATCGTACGTATACATAATAAGGAATTTTAATTTGGAACTTGTGTTCTTTCTACAAAATTGCTTATAAATACTCAAACGATACTTTGAAACGTTCGTGCTAGCCCTTCTAGTTTGAATGGGCTTCACGAGTTTCCTAGAGAACGCAATGTCCGACTCCCACGTGGGTGGACTAAGTTTGACTAACAATAATTGTAATCGAGACGCTAAAACGTGTGGTCACCTTATTAGAGTAGGACGCTAACCAATATATAGACATCTCGCGAGGCTCGAATGTAAGTAATAAGTGCGCCATCTTGTTATAGTGTAAAATCTTTGGTACGGCCAGACTTAATAACCAGAGGGAGGCACGATCTCTCTTCGTTTCGTTTCGGAATAATAGTTCCACTATCTGTTAATAGATGGCGCTGAGCTAATGTTTTGCCTTTTCGATTTGTATGTCTATAGAATTTCACTCTTTATAAATAGCATAGGTTGTTTCCGTTGTCGGCTCTCTGGTTCAGATTAATATCCAATCCGATCGTATTTCTACCTCATTTACATGTGATATGGTCGATATGTTTGCTTCCAAGAAATTAGTTATTTGTTGAACAATATATCTGATTTCCTTGACTTAGGTATAATTATTACCTATTTATATGAATGGAAACTTCGCTTGGTGTACACTAGATGACATTAGGACTCTGGGAATCACGTAAGACGCAGTATGGGACGGAAAAGATTAATGTAACGGTCATCGCTATACTTTCGTGCCTCCAGCTATACAGGGGTTGCCCTAGTTTGAGACCAGGTTGATTGGTCTGATTGTCTGGCATTTAATATTTTTACAATGCATTCTTCTTTCAAATGCACCATAATGACAACTATACCCACACAAAAAAAATGTGTCTCAGTAACCGAAACCCGAACCAGCCTGCCCATATCGGTGACAGTAAGAAAACTCGAGCTAAAGCTGTCCGTCCCAGTAATTACAATTTAAGTCGTCAGACACGCCGGGTTTGCTACCAAAACCAGTTTTATGTATCAAAAAATATTTATGTATGGTTCAAGTCATAAACTGAAGTCACTGATACAAAACGCAATCTTTAGTTATTATTGCTAGCTAAATATATTGGCATCGCACAAAAGTTTCGTCTTTTCGGGTAACTTAATAAAAGCCTTGTGGTTGCATATAGGTATACGCAATCTCTTTATAAATGGTAGGTATGGATTAAAATACTCGTAGGAGGGCTTATTCATTTATTCTTTGAGATCTAACTTTCGTGGCAAATCCCTCAAATCTGTTATTTCTGTAGAGTTTACTTCAAATCTTATAATATAGTTTAGATTATTTATTGATCCTAAAAGAATTCCGTACATTATAACATGGATATAAGTATTTAGATTGATGTTAATTTAGGAGGAATATTGCGTATGGGAACTGCCATGAAAATAAGATCTTGAAGAATCACCCATAAAAAAGCTCATACCATCCATGCGAGAGATGGTAGGTTTGTGAATAAGAACGCGCCTTCCGGACAGTCGGATAGTAAAATTAAATACGGGTCTGATCACTGCTAGCGATTTCGTACAGACAATCGTAAGGAAGGTCCAGTAAGTCGTTTCCAATAAATTTAATAACCAACCCATTGCTAGGTAAGTTGCGATTGATCGGTGGGCTTAACAACGGGGAGCCTACTTAGTTTTTTTTTTTTGCTTTTTGTCAATTTTCTGTGTTTACCTAACCCATCATTATAAATCATGTTTATATCTAAATTTCCTTTCATTTGGTAGTCAAATAACACTAGTTCAAAGCGTTCATAAAATTATTTTGCGAAACCGCCACCTCCCATAACTTGTACCAAACACAAAATGCAAGCGATGTATCAATTTGCGCGGATATTATCTACAGATTAAAACGTACAAAATTGTATCCTATATACTTTCAACAATAAGGTTCACTTTCCTTCCACCACCCACTTCAACACGACACCACGTGTTACATACAACCTTTATTTCCATCACAATAAGGTTCACATACGTAAATCGGTTTCCATTTACGTACTAGTAACCTTTATTACAAGTTCAATAAGGTTCATTTCTATAGACCCCACTTAAGTTAACAAGTTTTTTTTTGCAGCAGCCGTTGGCGAAAATGTCATATTCAATAATGCTTATGTATTTGTGGTGTTGAACAATTTTCGAAATTGCAATCGGTTGGAAAGGTAGCCCGGAAGCGACGTAGTCACATAAGAACACATTGCATTATCTATATTAAAGTATCAGCCTATACCACAAAATAATTACACACAGAAAGTAGGCTGCCCACTAAGAGCTAAGAACGTATGTACTCACGCATGCGCACTAACGGGCAAATACACCTTTTCGACCACATTAATCCTAGCCTATGACATAAGATTGTCGAACTGTCGAGGTCTTATGGCCGCGCGCTTATGTACTCATGCCGGGCAACAACCCTAGCATATGTCAACGAACTCTTCTAAATTCAAAATCAGGCCGAGTCTACCTTCTGTGTGTAATTATTTTGTGACAGTATTATATGCTGATACTTTACTTTACTAACGTCTCGGAGTGCGGCGGTAAGGATAAAAAAAATCAGTCCTAATAATTAAGGTAATCCACTTTGAGAAACGCTGTCCAATGCATTACCAATATACAAGATAGATAGTAGTTGAGTCATGTGTTAAACATACTGTTGTTTTTTGGCCAGTACCAATGATGTCATAACGTGGAGGTGGCCAAAATGTTTCACTACGAACCAGTGATTTCTCTATTATGTACTTATACTTAGACGACCCGGTTGGTTCAGTGGTAGTGAATGCTGCGTCTGGGCCAAGGGGTTGCGGGTTCGATCCCCGCACAGTGCAAACATTTGTGTGCATGAACATGTCTGTTTGTATTGGTCTGGGTGTTTTCTATGTATTATAAGTATGTATTTACAAAAGAAAAGTATTGTACGTATATATTTGTAATCCCACTGTTGGTTCTGATATCTGTAACACAGGTGCTTGAGCTACCTATCTCAGAGTCAGATCAATGTATGTGATGTAGTGAAATATATTATACGGTTATACTGAACCTTACTGAAGTAAATGAAAAAAAAAAAACAACCATAACTGATTGAGACAGTTGCCGAAATCTCTATGTGCATATTTCTACGATAAGATACAACACATTGTAGAATAGTAACTTGATTCTAATAGTAATTTCCAAATATAATATCGGCAGCCTTATCGCTAATAGCGATCTCTTCCAGACAACCTTTGGGTAGAGGATAAGCTCAGCGGTTAAAGTTTTTTTTTTAAATTAAACTATAGGCCAACGCTTGACCACAATCGCACCTGATGGAAAGTGACAATGAAATCCTGCGAAAACCTAATTTGAAAAAGAAATCTGTACGTGTAACCATGTTTCAGCTGGTTGATGAAGAACCATGATGGATAACAGGGGAACGGCATCTCAGCAGGCCTTCAGGGTCAGTAGAAATGTCGAATATACGCCGAGGGGGGCGATTCTCATGCACTCTACAATTGAAGTCGAATAAAAAATCTTGAAATTCGACTACTCGCATGGAAGGCGAGTTCTTTTATCCACGCTGCCATCGCTTTCGTATAGAGTGGTATTTCCTATTAACTCGATGAGGTAAGAAGAGCAGCCCAGCTTTTACTAGAGTACATAGCATCACAATAAGCAAATGAGAGCGAGACGGCAATAGTCTGAATAACACAACATTTTTTTTTTCACTGCGCGCCAAAGTTTCACAAAAACGCGATGAGCGCACAGTTTTTGCCTATTGAAGGCGGGCCAGGAAAACCGAAGGAAGCGGTAAGTTTTGTCAATATGGAAAACACATCGACAGTCATAGTGTTACGACTCATTTACTTGCTAATTAGCCTATCAATATCCACGTGGTGGAAAGGTCCTTGAGTGGAGGCCGCAGCCGTGGCAGGCCTCCCACCAGGTGGACCGACGATCTAGTGAAGGTCGCGGGAGTCCCTTGGATACGGGTGGCACAGGATCGATCTGTGTGGAGAACTTTGGAAGAGGCCTATGTCCAGCATGGACGACTATTGGCTGAATGATAGCCTATCACTAACAGATCTGCACTGCCTAACTCGTCTTTAATTCTGTTTTTACTCAACTGGGTTCTCTGAAAAATATAGCTTTTAGTGATAAGAAAGATTTTTTTTACCATGACTTAGTTTAGTTTAGTAACTTAGTCTAGTTTAGTTTAGAATTAGTTTCTGACCTTTTGTGTCACAGAAAAATAAAATACTACTAGAAAAATAAAGTACTAAGAATCTATGGAATGAAGCTTAGTAAATTGATAAACCTTATGTAAATTGAAATAAAGGTAATTCTAATGAACCTATATTTTAATAAGCATCAGAAGCGCACCTTTAAACCTACGTTTCCTATTTGAACTATAGACCGCAACCACATGCACAGCAGTCGCAACAAGCACCACTTGCGGTCCTTCAGTCCTAAATAGCAACCTTTAAGATAGTCTATTAGTAATTTTGTCAATTATCTTTAAAGGGCGAGCCATAATTGAAACAGTTTAAAAGAGAACGACGCCGCATAGTTTAAAAAAACTAAATTATTTATTAAATTAACTAGTTAAACTACACACTTACAAATAATTTGATGTTTATAGTATTTTTTTATTTATTGCTAAAATAGGCAGACGACCCATTATTATTTATTTATTCTTTATTGCAAAAAAAAGTACAATTGGCGGACTTAATGATGGTAAATTAAATGCTAGGATGCTAGGACTTAATCATGCCTCTACAAACCGTGGAAAAAAACTCTTTTTAAACCCCATTCTATGGGGGCTATCGCGTGTGAAACATCCGCTAGATATATAGGCGACTAGCGGCCGCCCGCGACTCCGTCCGCGTGGAAAAGTAACTTTTTACCCCCCTTTCAACCCCTTACAACCTCCTTTTCGCAATAAAAAGCAGCCTATGCCCTTTCTCAGGGTCTAGATCATCTGTATACCAAATTTCATTTAAATCCGTTGAGTAGTTTTGGCGTGAAAGCGTAGCAGACAGACAGACAGACAGACAGACAGACAGACAGAGTTACTTTCGCATTTATAATATTAGTATGGAGTATGGATTAGTATGGATTGGTTATTTTTGATGTGAAATGAGATGTCAATATGACACTAAACAACCAATGACGTCGAAGTCTTCTAGAACTGAGGCTTCTAGCACAAAATATGTAATTACACACAGAAGTTAGACTTTGACCTGATTTTGAATTTAGAAGAGTTCGTTGACATATCGATACCTTAAATCTCAAAGGGCGTAATCACCATTTTGGCCAAAATGACTTTTGAATGCTATCTTACTCCATTTTTTTTTCTCTATCGATCTGTATTATCAAAGTTTTAAAATTCGCAAAAAAGTGGTGATTACAGCCCACGTGTTTACCGTCGATAATTCAAGAATTTTAGTCGTAAATACCTTTAAAAAATTCATTATTAAGGTTTCGGTCGATACACCAGTTAAAATTATAATGATGTGAAAAATACTGACTATCGAATGAGGCGTATAGGACAGATATGTGTAACAGTGGCGTTTACGACTCGAGTTACTTTAAGAATTTAAACAAAATAAATAAAGTAAGTGGTAGTAATACTGCATAATGAACATCGCGTTTAGTCCGGTTTCTATAAATTCTAAAATAAAAACGCTCAGACATGCAATTAGCAAGTACTTTTACTACCCATACGTAAGAAGAATTACTCTAGTGTCAGTATCCTAGACGAAAATGAGGAAATACGAAAATGAGCAGAATATACCACTCATTTCCCCTCGTCGAACCGAATCGTATCGATGTCTGGGATTAAATTCTTGTTAATATAGTGAAGTTGACGTCTTTTATTTCTTTTCCCAACAGTACTCCTATTAAAGATTGTTAATAGCACGCAAAACCTGAAACATAAACAAAGTGGCGGGAGTTTTGCTAGCGCTTAAATCTTATGTAGATCAATCCTAGCTTTAACATTTTTAAAAATAAACGTTTGTTTTACTTCTTTGCACAGTACTGGTAGAAGACTTATTAAAATTTAAGCTCTAAGTAAAAGTCCTGTCGATGCAGATATTGTTTATACTAATTTAAAAACAAAACAAAATTATAGAAATCAATAACTTTCGTTTGAATTTCAAACTAAAATGATTGCGTTTGTATAATTGAAATAATAAAATCGTTTTCATTTCTGTACTTGCTATAAATTTTGTAATAATGAAACTACCCGGATTTGTCTCTTAATTTGTATCTTCCTCGTAAGTGTTTTTACTTATAAAAAACCGAAAATAGCTTTTTAAAATGCATTTTCTATAAGTTAACTAGGCTGTTACACCATAGCATAGAGCAGAATAGCCTTTTTTTCAAGTCGTAAACGCCATTATACCATAACTTATTGCAGAACAGCCTTTTTTTTAGGTCGTAAATGCCAAGTTGTCAATATTTTTTTGGCGTAATCACAAATCAGTTTGGCAAACATTGGTTGTATTTTGAATACCATATAACTGTGTTATAAAGCTCTCGATACTCGATAATTACATCCAAATTTCATTTATATGGCATTATTAGTTTAAGAGTTATGAATTTAATTCTTAGATTTTTTTTTTGTTTCGGCTCTCCTGAAAAGTGATGATTTGGTGATTACGCCCTTTGAGATTTAAGGTATCGATATGCTAGGGTTGTTGCCCGGCATGAGTACATAAGCGCGCGGCCTCTACCATAGACCTCGACAGTTTGACAATCTTATGTCATAAGTTAGGATTAATGTGGTCGAAAAGGCGTTTTTGCCCGTTAGTGCGCATGCGTGACATATATTTAGCTCTTAGTGGGCAGTCAGCCTTCTGTGTCAATATGTATTTTGTGCTTCTACGGGATTTTTAACACGCAATAGTCCCCCCATTGACAGTGAAAACGCCAATCTAATGGCCCCGACCCGCCTCCGTCCATCCGACTTTTTGAGTCTATCAATAAAAATTCAAAATGGCCGGTCGTTTTTTGCCGCCAAATATTGTATGAGTGGTCGTTGACACCAAGATTAGTTGGTGTTCAGATAAATTAAATACTGGTACAAACTAGAGTAGAGATTAATAAATCATGAAGATTGGGGCCCGAGGGGTGTATTTTTTATGTGAGAGTTGGTAGACGAGCAGACGGATCACCTGATGGTAAGCGATTAACGCCGAGACCCGACAACTCAAGTACACTCACGTCTGCATTTTTATGTGATGGGTGGCAGAAGAGCGGACGGGTACCGGAGACCAAAATCAATTGGGGGGGAAACGGTTAAAGGTTGGCAGCGCACTAGGACCCTACTGGTGTTGTGTCTATAGGCGTTCACGGCAAGCGTGGTGATTAAGCCCAATTCCCATCATAGTAGCGATGGATTGATTTATGGCCTTTTGCACTGCAATGGGACAGTATTTACGCTCATATTTTACTTTTAGAGTAAGTATGAAGCCAATAGCAAGTCTCATCATCATCAGCCTGACTCAGTCCACTGCTGGAAATAGGCCTCAATGTTCGCAGAACTGATAACGGTTGGAGCCGTAAAGTCTTTAAAGTGGAGACCGCGACTCGGTAAGCGTAGTGTTGGACGCCCTGCGACAAGATGGGATGATGACGTTCGAAGGCTGGGTGGTGTGGGCTAGATGAGAGTGGCCGAAAATCGGGAGCGGTGGCGCGCATTAGGGGAGACCTATGTCTAGCAGTGGACGAGTGTGGGTTGCTGATGATGACTGTTCGCCATTTCACCTTGTCTTCGGTTAGGACGCATCTAGTCTTTTCGCAGACCAACGGCTTTTCGCAGATCGTCACTCCATCTAGCATAAATAGCAAGTCTATAAAAACTTTTTTTTTTAACTTCGCAACGTTATCTTGAGCCAAGGAAGAGTATTAGCGGCTATGTGATCGATGGGACCGTGCTCGTTATCAGCTCTGACTGATACCGTCCAAGGCTGAGATATCGTTGCGGCCTTTGCACTGTGCGATTCGACTTGGCTTGTATCTTTACTTTTACGACTGTGTGCTCTAATGTGTAAGGTCTATCTTCTTCTTCTTTGTGCACATCACATAGGCACAGTTGATCGAACCTACCCGTTGGTAATGGAAACTTATCCAAGATTCGAGAAAGATCTAGAATTGTGTAGAAATCTCCTGAAGCCCTAGTTGCAATATGCCTGAGAAAATTCTAGAAAATGTGTCTCGATCTTTCCAGAAACAGGAATCTAGAAATATCCATCACCTTTCATTCCTTCTAGGGGTCAAATAAATTAATTACCTGCTAATTGTTTCTGATTTTTTGTGATTATGTTGTGTACCGTGTAGCCGACGACTTTTACTTACACACCGTTAAAATTTAGTCGTTTTAATTTATTACAACTTTCACCCTCATAATATTGCACGAATAACGACCTTTAGCGTATTAGATCATCAAAATAAAAATCAGCTTTTCCATGCAAAAAAGATCATCCATCTATTAATTTTGCAGTTTCTTTAAAAATGTGTCATAAACCGCATTACTATAGTGGAATAGGTTCCTATGAAAAAACCATTTAATGCCATTTGCTAACGGCGAAACAGACTTGTACTATTAAGGGCTTTCGATACGCAAAGGTAATGCCTTGCTTATAAACGCGTTATCGCTGAGATATCTGCCAAGGCTACTTGCAAAACCATTTCAACTATTACACTGAACGACTATAAAATAAATAAATTCACACAACATCTCATACATTGACCTGACTCCGTACTAAGTAGCTCAAGCACTTATGTTACAGATATCAGATAAATTAGACAACAGAGGATCTTAAACTACTTCGATTTGGTCTAGTGGTTTAAGTACCAGAGGGGCAATTCTCGCGCACTCGACATTAAAGTCGATTTAAGTAATTTCATATATTCGTTCATACAAATTTTAATTCGACTTTTTTTTTATTGCTGAAATAGGCAGACGAGCATGCGGCCCATCTGATGGTAAATGGTAACCGCCGCGCCGCTCATAGACAACAACAATGCCGAGGCACAGTCATGCCGCTGCCTACCGTGAAAGAAGTTCTTTTCAAACCTGGTTTAAACTTCAATGTCGATGCACGAGAATTGCTATAATAGACCAATAGGAGAACAAGATAAGGAATGTCGACTGTAATCTGTGTTCTCC
The DNA here is from genome assembly GCA_014851415.1 of Cnaphalocrocis medinalis. Taxonomy (NCBI): domain Eukaryota; kingdom Metazoa; phylum Arthropoda; class Insecta; order Lepidoptera; family Crambidae; genus Cnaphalocrocis; species Cnaphalocrocis medinalis. The sequence goes on from CM026302.1 coordinate 1,523,307, forward strand.
TATTGGTTGTGCGTTCCATGAAGTCGACTCGACTCGACATAGAAGGCGAAAACCGAGAATTGGCCTCCATGTCGTGATCCCGGTCGATTCCCGGGTCGAGCAAAAGTGTGTATCGAAATTGTCTACCATATGTTCAGCAGTGGACGTCTTACGGCTGAGATGATGGATGATGATTATATTTAGTTATTTTTACACGAAACTCTTCATCATCGCAAGGTGTAACGACCACAAAAGCTAATTAATTTTTATTACTTCGATTGTTAATACTCTTTCTGTTACGTCACAGGGCGTTGCACTTGCGTTAACACATCCACAGGTATGTATGTGTAAAGGCCAGCTTCGCTGTAAAAGGGTTAAATTTGTACCCGAGTTATGTACCTATTAATTATGTAACCTATAGATGCTATAAAGTAGAGATGCGCCGAATATTCGGTTGGTATTCGGTATTCGGCATATTCGGCACTTTTTTCACTATTCGTATTCGGCCGAATTATTCGGTTTTAGTGTCGGTATTCGGTTAGAGTATTTCTATTTTCCTGGCTATATAACATGGAATTTAAAACGACAAGTTTCTTTATGTAAGATTTATGTTTTTGTAAATTAAATAAAACTGGCGAGGAATGTGTTAAAAAGCTAATAAATGAAATCAATTAAACTTAAAATCAACGTGTATTTTAGCATCTAGAGTCCAGTAGTCCTAGTATATAGCTAATATTAACTTTAAAAAAAAAACCTAGCTCATTTATTTTTAAGCCAGATCAATCAATAATAATTTAACTATTTATTTTTATACTTAAAAATATCTGGACTTTTTTAAATTTAAATTAATAATAATTATAAAGCTTTGTTTTCGAACTCAGATCAAAATTTTAATTAATTTATTAATTTATTTTTTTAATAAAAACACTTACCTATGTATGTGAAAAATTATTAAAATAAAAATATGAATCAACAATAAATAATTTTATTATAAGTTATTTAATGATAAATAATTTTATTATTGTTACTTTTTGATATTCTTTGCAATTTATTCTTAAGTAGGTGCTTTTAAAAAATCATCCAAGAGTCCAGGTGGTACTCGACCTTTCACATACCACCACCCACTGCATACCAGAACAGCCACCCGGTATGTAGAGGGTTGAGTCCCACTTGAACCCTGCGATGATTTTAATAAGTGCATTATTTACTTAAAAGACACTATAACAAAATAAACACTTTAGTTTCATCTCAGTACGAATTGACTTAAGTGCTTTTTGGTTTGGTTTTTGGTTTTTGGTCAAGTGGTATAGAAAGGAGATCGGAAACAAAATAGAAAAATGTAAACCGAATAATTCGGCCGAATATCCGGTTCGGTAAAGATTGAACCGAATATTATTCGGTATTCGGTTATTCGGTGAAACCACTATTCGGCGCATCACTACTATAAAGATATTGAGTATTGAGTTTTTCTGTTCAAAAATTCTCAGTGTCAGCCCAAAGTCTGGAAGTTGGTGGTCTTGTACCCCCGTGCCTCGGAAAGTACGGTGGCCTGCTCATCAAGTTACTACAATCTGTCAAATTTCTTCAATCGAACCTCACTTTTATGTCAAACGTGTTAGGTTCAATATCAACTGAGGAAATTTGACAGATTGTAGTAACTTGATGTGCTGGCCACTGTACGTTAAGCCATTGGTGAAGCTATACTTTGATTCATAATCATATGTAAAGTAAGCTGACAGATGTCAATGTGTCATCCCCATACATTATCACTCAATTTGACACATGCAAAATGTCAAAATGCATAGAAACTTGTCATTGACATCAGTCAGTTTACTTTACATGATTATGAATCAGAGTATAGCTACTGCGCTGTGTTTCGCCGAGTGAGTGGGGGCACTGGAGGCCCAATACCGGGGGTTAAAAATTTGGCAGCGCACTTATGTTGTGTCTCTGTTGGTGTTGTAGGTATCTAAATAAAATATGTAAGGCTGTAAGTTCGAACCCCACCTGTGATCCCTTCGATGAATTACCTTCGAACACTTGTGCGTAGTATCACAGAATACTTAATAGTACAAGTACAGAAAGCCCACTCCTAAAAACCGTTTATAGACAATAAAGACTCAAGCTCCATAGCATAAAGTTGAAATTCCGACAGCCCAGCGTTCAACACCTACAATTATTCATACCTAGAAGTGCGTTCTCTTTCTATCGCACACAACTGTCGCGCATGCGTCGCCGCTCGCTCGTGATTTTCTACTAATTAGCCCCTCCGGAGGGGCCGCCGCATGTACTTGCAAGTTCGATACTTACACGCGGAGTGGGACAGGCCGGGCTAACATGCGCGCCACGAGATAATTTTGTCGACACTCGTATTGTGTCGGCGCAAGTTGCGTCTCGCTCACCTGACTGAGCGATGAGCGGGATAGAATAGATAGAGATAGAGTCGACAAAATTTTGTCACGGTGCGCATGTTAGGCCTACTGGTAGTATGAGAGCAGTGGTCACGTGCGCGGGTTTCGCCACTGCGCAACCGGGTCGGCGCCCGCGCAGGTGTGCGGGCCGACTCATGCAATATACTAATTAAATGTCTTAACTGCTAGCGAGGGATGGAGTTTTGCCTTAACGTTTTAAGGCAACACCGCGACGATACTAGCGCCCCCAATCGATTTATATTAATTGTGAGGATTGAGATACTATCTCATGATCCACTGTGGGAGAGCCACGCTTCGGCATGAATGGGCCGGCTCGACCGCAGTGATACCACTGCCTCACAGAAAACCGGCGTGTAGCAGCCCCTGTGCTGCGTTTCGCCGAGTGAGTGAGGGTACCGGAGGCCCAACCCGGGGGGAAGAGGATAAAAGGTTGGCAGCGCACTTGTAACTCCACTGGTGTTGCAAGTGTCCATAAGCGGCGGCAATTGCTTACCATCAGGTGATCCGCCTGTTCGTCTGCTATCTATCACATAAAAAAATCCCCTGGATTGGGCCTCCGGTACCCTCAATCACACGACAAAACACACCGCAGGCACTGCTTCACGCCGGTCTTCTGTGAGGCCGTGGTATCACTCCGATCGAGCTGGCCCATTCATGCCGAAGCTTGGGAAAAGGGGTGACAGATTGGCAGCGTATTTGTGACTACTGTGGCCTTACCATGAGTTTGAAATACTATCCTCGCCATCGAAAACTATCGCTTTGTCTCTTTCATTGTGATGCATTTGAAAGAGACAGAGCAATAGTTTTGTATAGCGAGGGAAGTATTTCAAACTCATGGTAAGGCCACTGATGTGGCAGGTGTCTATGGGCGGCGGCAATCGCTTACCATCAGGTGATCCGTCTGCCAACTATCACATAAAAAAATGTATGAGATGTTGTGTCAATTTTATTATTTTGCCCAACCCTGCCATCCCATTAAGCTCCTGCCCTTACAAATCCACTCTTTCACCCTACGATCACGTAGAGAAAAGCCCATAGCTCTCTCCAAAGCTTGTTGATTGACCTTGAGCCTTCAGTAATTTCGTTATCAATATCTTATTTCAACGTTAACGAATCAACAGATGTACAGTCGACTCCAAAAATATGTATACACTTTATACTCCAAACTGGAATTCAAGACCAAAAAATCTACGACAGATACGTCACTGTCAAATCTGTTAATGTCACTAATGTCATTTTCAAGTGACGTTTTCAGGTTTCGCCAACCTCTTAGGCATTATTTTTCTTATTATGCAGACTAAACTGTCAAGTTTCCATACATTGTTTAAGTGTTGTGGGTAGATAGATACCAAATATTATTAACACCTGAAGTGTTACAAGCGCAATACCATCTTTGAAAACTAAAATTACGGATGGTTAAGTTTTTATTAGAGTGTAAAGTATACATTTGGTGTCGACTATACAATCGACCTCGCACACACTTTGTACACAATTATCACTAAGACAATACAGCTGAAACTGAAACGCGGAACCACGTCACTATACGGGTATCACGAAATGTAAGAGGCACTAATCTTTCGCACGTCGAACCAAGGTCGGATGTATACGTATATAATAATCGGCGCAGTTTAATAAATTAGCGTAGTTTTAGAAATTTTGTGAATAATTTATAGATCTATACAACATACGACGTTAGGTCGATTCACCTCCAAAGATTGAATCCCGCAGGATCTCAAGATTAGCGATATCGATGACTTTTGATACCGTGGGGTTTTGTTATACAACGTTAAATTTTAGTCTCACTTCGTTACGGAACAGTAGTTCCACTGTCTACCAATAGATGGCGCTGGAAGTTGATTGCATCGCGCTAGTGTATCGCCTTTTCGGTTTGTACATAAGGGTAGGCGGTGTCTACAGGTTTTATCTCTTTGTAAATAGTAAATATAAATATTATCAGATCTAATTTATGAGGTCTCCCCCAAGGCCCAATAGGAGGCCCAATAGGGCCTCCGGTACCCCCACTCACTCAGCGAAACAATGCGCGGGCGCTGCTTCACGCCGGTCTTCTTTGAGGCCGTAGTATCACTCCGGTCGAGCCGGCCCATTCGCTTTTTAGCGGGTTTTTGCCATTCTGTATATGCGGGATCGATGATTTTTAATCAAGCGGGATCTCGGCATTTGTGGGATCGATGTTTTTATTCTCGCGTGATATCCCTCACTACCGTCAGATAGGGCAACTGCCTTACAGTACAGGAGGCCAATTCTCTGTTTTCGCACAACGCACAACCAATGGGAGAACACAGGTTACTGTAGACATTCCATATCTTCGCCTATTGCTCTATGCGTTCCATGAAGTCGACTCTGCATAGAAGACGAAAACAGAGAATTAGCCTCCAGCCGGGCTAACATGCGCGCCACGAGATAATTTGTCGACACTCGTATTTTGTCGGCCCAAGTTGCGTCTCGCTCACCTGACTGAGCGATGAGCGGGATAGAAGGATGCGCTCTCGCGAAGAGTGTCGACGAAATTTTGTCGCGGTGCGCATGTTAGGCCTACTGGATCTGTCTCCTAAAATCCCCATACGCTGTTTCAGTCTACACGTAACTACACCGTATGTTACATCAGCGTGGCCACAGTCTACCGTTGATAATAAGCCCGGCTTGGCGGTTGGCACGGCGCCAGCGCAGATACGTTCCACTGTCCAATCTTCGAGTATGTTTGTATTTACTTTTGAGCACGTGAGCGAGAGGGACATAGCTCACTGGATTTGCAAGCTGTAGCAGTGGACTGGCCATATCAGTAGCGCTAGGCCATGAGTTGAGATCTCAAACTGACATAACGTAAACTATTGCTCTGTCTCTTTCAAATGCATCACAATGAAAGAGACAAAGCGATAGTTTTCGATAGCGAGGATAGTATTTCAAACTCATGGTAAGGCTACTGCTGACTTACCGATAGTCGGCTACCGCGGCCAATCACGTACTCAGAGGCTAAGGTGTTCGCCGGAAGCGCGAAAAGTCCCGGGTTCGATTCCCGGTCAAGTCAATTTAGGGAACTACATTTTCTAAGTTGTCTTGGGTCTTGCGTTCTGGGTTGAAACCCCCAGTTTTTTTTTATATTGGCTCACTTCAGTCTGATGATAAGCAAGAGGAGAGAGCCCACGTTGAAGTTACAACGGACGTGATCATTATTAAATAATTAATTTATCATTATTGATTAATTATCGTCATCTGGTACTCATACTACAGAGGTTGCCCTAGTTTGAGGCCAGGTTGATTGGTGTGATTGTCTGGCGCATTTTTTTTTTATTTTAATATAGACCGAGTAAAAAGGTAGCATATAGTTTGAGCGCAGTATTGCATCAAAACTTTGTTTAACACGATTTCACAATAGGGTGGAGGGTGTTTTAGGCTAGTGAGGTGAGAAAGGCGGGGGTGGTTAGTTTTGCAATGTCAACGCAACGATTTGTCATATTTCGTCAGCATGAATGTTTCATTCATCGATTTCTTTATAAAAGACTTGCGACCGCCCGCGACTTCGTCCGCGTGGAAAAGTAACTTTTTACCCCCCTTTTAACCCCTTACAACCCCCTTTTAGCAATAAAAAGTAGCCTATGTTCTTCCTCAGGGTCTAGATCATCTGTATACCAAATTTCATTTAAATCCGTTCAGTAGTTTTGGCGTGAAAGAGTAACAGACAGACAGACAGACAGAGTTACTTTCGCATTTATAATATTAGTATGGATTTATTTTTGGATACGTCAAAATTTTTCGACTTCCGTACTTTTAAATTTTTTGAAATGTTTAACACTCGCTCCCGGATTGGGCTTCTGGCACTCTCACTCGCCTGTGGAATCAGAGCGCAGGCATTGCTTTACGCCGGTTTTCTGTGAGGACGGGGTACTCCGGTCGATCCGGCCCATTCATGCCGAAGCGAGGCATAAATGTTAGTTTTGTTTTTATATTAAATGGGTTTGCACATGACCCAATCTCACCCGATGAAGAGTGACAATGAGGTCTAAGATGTAGCGTGCTTTCCCAGAAGAAGCCTTATTCACTCTCAACTTAAAGACACCAAAATTGTAGCTCTCCGGGAATACAGAGTTAGTATCCCTTCAATTGCCAGGAGTTTGGATCGCATACGCTTGAGTGCCAAGCTTGCTATTGTTCGTAACTCAGCCTCGTACATTTGACGTTATAATAAAAAATAGAAAAACAAACTTTAATATAACATTGAAATTAGGCAAAATTGCCTGGGTAATTTGTGCCCATATCGGGCGCATGACACTCTGGTGTCAAATTTCATACCCATATCGATTTGACGACCCGTTTGGTTCAGTGGTAGTGAATGCTGCGTCTGGGCCAAGGGTTGCGGGTTCGATCCCCGCACAGTACAAACATTTGTGTGCATGAACATGTTTGTTTGTATTGGTCGGGGGGTTTTCTATGTATTATAAGTATGTATTTCCAAAAAAAAAGTATTATACGTATATATTTGTAATTCCACTGTTGGTTCTGATATCTGTAACACTTGAGCTACCTATCTCAGAGTCAGACCAGTGTTTGTGATGTAGTGAAATATTATATTATACGGGGAAGTTGGCAATTGAAGGGGTATGTAAAGTTGCCCTTAAACCAGTTACCAACATCCTGTTGCTTTGCCCAAGCTTCAGCGATTGCAGCACAATTTCACCGGATGTCGGAGATGAATTCCCCGATATCCGCCCCCTCCGACCTTGACCCGGAGGTCGAATGCAAAGGTCACGCCGCCCTTTCGCACCGGTGCGTCGCTTTTTAATTATTTTTGCTATCTATCATTTTCCACATAAAGATTCTACGTGAACCTAACCTTTAAAACTGATTTTTAACCCCCGACGCAAAAACAACGGGGTGTTATAAGTTTGACGTGTATGCGTGTGCGTGTGTGTGTGTGTGGGTGTGTGTGTGTGTGCGCGCGCGTTTGTGTGTGTGTGTGTGTGTGTGTGTGTCAGCTCCCGAACGGATGATCCGATTTGGATTTTGTTTAATTTTTGTTTGATAGTTACAATAGTGGCATCATTTTCTTTACATTATAGCTGACAAACAGAGCAGACGTGTATAATTGTGGGAAAGCCACGCTTAGGCATGAATTAGCCGGATCGACCGGAGTGATACTACTGCCTCACAGAAAACCGGCGTGAAGCAGCACCAGCTGTGCTGTTTCGCCGAGAGAGTGAGGGTACCGGAGGTCCACCCGGGATAAAAGGTTGGCAGCGCACTTGTGACTCCACTGGTGTTGCAAGTGCCCATAGGTGGTGGCATTTGCTTACCATCAGGTGATCCGTCTGCTCGTCTGATACCTATCACATAAAAAAACACTATGACAAATGGTTGGGGTTTTGTAAATGGTGTTTTTTATTGATTTCTATCATTTTTTACGTGAACCTCAAGCGGTAACCGATTACATTTACATATTCTTAACTGTCACACTCTAGACTTCTCTCATGATCATCAGCAACCCATGCTCGTCCACTGCTGGACATAGGTCTCCCCCAATGCACGCCACCGCTCCCGATTTTCGGCCACTCTCATCCAGCTCACTCCAGCCAGCCTTCGAATGTCGTCATCCCATCTTGTCGCACGGCGTCCCACACTACGTTTATCGAGTCGCGGTCTCCACTCAAGGACTTTATGGCTCCAACGGTCCAACTAGACTTCTCTATCCATCCATACTAATATTATAAATGCGAAAGTAACTCTGTCTGTCTGTCTGTCTGTCTGTTACTCTTTCACGTCAAAACTACTGAACGGATTTAAATGAAATTTGGTATACAGATGATCTAGACCCTGAGAAAGGACATAGGCTACTTTTTATTGCGAAAAGGGGGTTGTAAGGGGTTAAAATGGGGGTAGAAAGTTACTTTTCCACGCGGACGAAGTCGCGGGCGGCCGCTAGTGGTCTTATAATTTCTAAAGATGAATTTCTCGATATCCACCCCCTTAACGACCTTGACCCAGAGGTCGAATGCCAGAAGTCAGGCCTCTCGCACTGTGCATAGCTTTCAAGCAATTCGGAAGAGGTAAATGTATCATTCGGATATTGCTGTTACATTTCTTATGGTAGGTAATGTGTCTCAACATTTCAAGTTGATGGGAACCGATAAATCCCCACGTTTATGGGGGGGACGGATGAAAATCTGAATATTTCTTTGTCTAAGCCACATCGAGCTGAGTAAGGCTGCGTTTCTACCAGAGACGTGCTAAGATGCGTTGCGAGATTTTTTTATGATATAGGGGGCTGACGAATTACTTATCAATTTATTTCCCTACTAGCTTTTGCCCGCGACTTCGCTCGCGCCCCCCATTTCACTAAAATAGGGGGTTAGAAAGAGGCAAAAAATAGCCTATGTTACTCTCCGTCCCTTCAACTATCTCCGCTTAAAAATCACGTCAATTCGTCGCACCGTTTTGCCGTGAAAGAAAGAAAAAACATACAGACAGACACATTTTCCTATTTATAACAATAGTATGAATCTCTAAGCCGCCAAAACATAGATTTTAAAAATCCAGAAGTCTCTGCTTGATGAACCAACGACCACCCATTTGGAAACCACATGCTTTGACCTACTGAGCAGCTATCACTCATTTTTTTTTATAAATTGTGAATGGAGCAGATCAGCAGACGGATCACCTGATGGTAAGCGACACCTGCAACACCAGTGGCGTCACAAGTGCGCTGCGAACCTTTAACCCCCTTTCCCCTAATTGGGATTCCGGTACCACTCACTCGGCGAAACAAAGCGCAGGCGCTGCTTCACACCGGCCTTCTCTGAGGCCGTGGTATCCTCCGGTCGAGCCGGCCCATTCATGCCGAAGCGTGGCTTTCCCACGGTGCACATCTTCCCAATCACTAATTATGTAATCCATCTGCGACACACTATAAACAAATCGCATGCCAATAACATGACCTACACTACACAATTGCCAGATAAGCTTTCTAAATACAATGTAGTTATCAATTATAATGGTCAGAGATAGTGTCCTTGACTCAGCATCACTATTGCTGTCCGTTCTAAATTTAAAACAGTTGTAAATCAAATGTAGTACACTTGAGAGCAAAGAATTAGGGTCGTAGAACTATTCATGACCGGATGGCGCATTTGGTAGTGACCCTGCCTCATACGCCAAAGGTTGAGGGTTCGATCCCCACCCTGAAACTTTCGTGTGATGAACACTTGTGTTTGTTCAGTGTCTGGGTATAATATATGTTTTTAAGTAGGTGATCCACTGTTGTCTGATATCTATAACACAAGTGCTTAAGCTACTTAGCACGGAGTCAGGTCAATGTATGATGTTGTGTGAATTTATTTTATTTGATTTCAAAAAAGTCATTAATTCAACTATATTATTTACGCAATTACTACTATTGGACTTACATCTTAAAAGCATTTGGACCTCTTTAAGGCAAGATTGAACAGGCATCTTCTAGGCAAACGAGTGTCATCCTAGATCCTCATCTTCACTTTCCATCAGGTGCGATTGTGGTCAAACGTAGATCCATAATACAGATTTTTTTTTTAATTCGTTATCAATTTTTATGCCGAGATAGTGTCCTTGACCGAACATCACGCATTGCAGTCCGCTCTAAAATTAAAACGGTCAGTTGTAAATCAAATGTACACTTGAGAGCAAGGAATTCGGATCGTAAAACTTTTAAATTAATTTAAAAAAAAAGTTCTTAATGCAACTGTATTAATGTTACGCAATGGAGGCTATCGCTTGCGAAAAATCCGCTAGATGGCGTACTTGAAAAATTAGGTACAACTTCGACGTCATTGGTTGTTTAGTGACATTGACATCTTACATCAGAAATAACCAATCACCGTGTAGATGGACCTCAGTTCTCAAGTACGCCATCTACCGGATTTTCCACACGCGATAGCCCCCATTACTTCTATTTGTTCACATCTTTGTTACAAATGTCATCCCTGCCATGATGGTTTTTCTTGCTGCTGTATTTTATATGCTTTATTTTTTACCACAAATAAAAGTATCGTACTTAATTAATTATAGTAAAGTATGCATGTATACGAATTGCCCCAGTTAAAAAAAATAATGTCAAAGCCAAAAAGCTTATCAAAATTTAATTAATGATTAAATTATTATAAACCAACTGAGACACACCCGGTGCCACAACTCAGAATGAGTTAAGTCCAGTATTTTATTAAGACATGTTTATTCCGACGTCATAAATTATGCTTTTAATTATAATGCACTGATTTGCACATGGTCTGATCTTATTTATTTTATTATGCAATGTGACAATTGACCTCACCGCTAATGTCAAGGTCACGTCGTGCGGATGACGTCATTTGATGTGTGACAAATGCAACTTCCTGATTAGACAGTGAAATGTCACGAGTCTACAAACATTTTTTTTTCTATGTAGGTATTTGATTCAATTATTGAGTAGTGGATTGATAGTAGTAATCATCTTTTCTATTTCAAAGTTAAAATAACATAGCAAAAAAAAAAGTTGTTGCGAAGAAAACCTTTTAACTTAATGCTGTCGTCCTCTTGCGTCACTTAGGATATATATTTATATAACATTTCCAATACATCACCCCCTGTCAAGGTCACAGGCCAAAAAAAAACTTATCCACTCTATAAGAGTAGGCACAAATACGAAACAGAAATGATCAATAGGCGATTGCGATACGAAAACATTTCTATGTAATACGTGAAAAACAGTTCCAAAAACCCAATTATCATTTTCATACATAACACAACACACCGCCCCACTTTCCGTCCGACACAACATTGTCATGTGGTTATAAATATTTCAAAAGCGAAAGTGACCTTGACATTAGGTACGGTGCGTCACATAACTAGGTACATTGGTCTATAATTATCGCGTATAATTTGTCATTTTGCGAATTTTGAAGCAACCAAGAACATTTTTTGTGATGGCTAATTGTGACAGGGCTTTATTTTTTTTTTAATGTTATAGGTAGCAGACGAGCAGGCGGATCACTTGATGGTAAGCAATTACCGCCGCTCATGGACACTTGCAACACCAGTGGAGTTACAAGTGCGCTGCCAACCTTTTATCCCCTTCCCCCGGGTGGGCCTCCGGTACCCTCACTCACTCGGCTTCGGCATTTTCAATAGAAGAGCAATTGCGATTAATCTGGTGGGAGATTTATCTGTAGACTGGCTAAACACGGCTAATAGGGTATTTGACTAAATTTTTTTATGTGTTTAATCAAAAAACCTCTCAATTTAAGAAACATTACTGAAAGAATTACTCGATTCTGATTTCAATTACCTGAGATATCATAACTTTTAGAGTACATATTTTGGGCAAGCCCAAAAACGCTCTATACAAATGGCTACAGGCGAGTGACGTCACATGCTCGCTATCCTGTATGCGCGTCTAGGAAATTTTGTTTGGTAGCTATATCAAATGTTTCGTATAAGTAAATGGTTTTATAATAAAAGTTGGTGGAAAATGTACGGGTAATTCAATGATATAATTATTTTTTTAAATTGTAATACTTTAAAAATGGACTTGCCCATGAAACTTTGAATGCTCATAAAACCCGCTAGACGTTATATTTTTAACTGAAAATTTTGGCCATTGGTTCTTATTTACCAGTATTTTGGAAAGGTATAAATATTTTTTACTATATCAAGATTAGTCAAATACCCTATTTAAACAGGATCGATCGCGCAATTTAAATTCTATGAGGAAGTGAAAAAGCAATCGTAATATCCGGTTTTACGATGAAATATCCGTGGATTGTTCCGCTGTTCTCCAGGTATGAAGATTCTACGAAACAGCAGATGAAAACTTAGGCGGGTCGGGGTTAGTGTTGATGGTAAGTAAGTAATCACCGTCGCCCACGAACGTCTGCGAGATCAGAGGGGTCGCTGATGCGTTAGTGACTTTTTAGATAGGAGTACACTCATCTCTTGAAGGTCCGTAAGTCCTACCCGTTGCAGGACTTACTGCAAACTCTAGGCTGCATTCTTGGGCGGTCGAGAAATGAGGCCACAGCTTCCAGCAACCCTGGTATCCGACCCTGAGAGCAAGCACCATCCACCATGTCCCATAACGATTCCTCAGTTGAGATGCCCATAAAACAAACCCGCATTACTACGCGCCCCCGTGACTAGTCCATAAGACCTTACTCTTGGCCGTTATGCCAAGTAATTCGTCAGAACGTGAAACCGTCACGGTCGAAGTTACGACCCTCTATATTTAGACTTATGGCTTGTTTTCGTGCCTTACTGCTAATAGATAGGGTGTTTTCTAGCGAACTGATAATGTTTTAAACACACAACAGCTGTTCACTTGATTAAAAAAGAGCCTCACAGAAGACCGGCGTAAAGCAGCGCCTGCGCTGTTTCGTCGAGTGAGTGAGGGTACCGGAGGTCCAGTTGGGGGTAATGGGGGTTAAAGGTTACCAGCACACTTGTCACCACTGATTAGCTATAACATCATTTTAAGCGATAAATCTAGGTACTTAAGCTAAAATAAGCACCAAAGATGCCATGACAGCTGCCAAGAAACATGATCAGAAGCTTTCTTCACCACCATACAACTGAGCTGGTCTTTCAATTGAAATAGCTGCGAAAATTGGTGTCTCCGAGGAGATTTAATTAAAATGCGACATTAAACCTAGAAGTATTTTGGAAATGTAGAGTATGCAATGGAGTAATTAACAACCGCCGTCTTGATGATGCAAATATTTATTTCCATAGTGTAAAGAAAGCTAACCGAACAGAGTTATTGGTAGGAAGTGTCAGAGAGACACTATAGAAAACAAAAAAATAGTAATAAATAAATTTGAATAGTATAAAATTTTATGGCCAGTATCTGATTAAATAATGTAGCAGGTTTAACCTACAATTATACAGGATAGAATGAGCAAAAGGAATAAGGTGTACTCCATACGTGTGCAGTTGTGACGGACGTCTCCCAGTATTCGAGGACAAAAGTCATTGAATTGTCATTGGCACTTTTAACACCCAAGCAGAATTACACAACATCAACAGACAATAAAGACTTAACATTTACATAGTTAAAAGCGAAAATACATTCTTTATTCGCGATTTTGTAACACTGTTATATCTATTCACAACAAGAACTTCTTGGCCAACGGCCAGGCTGATCAAGACCGACAACGTTGACTAATTTTATTAAAAACTACTATTGTTATCTTTGGAATTACTTTTCATGGCCTTGAGTTAATGAATAATAATATAGTGAAAAAAACTTAAGTTTTAAAGTCAGATAATTGGAGGTAAACTCAATAAAAGACTATGAAGGTAGACCAATATGTCTGCCAATAACAACTTACCCGTAAGAATCTTTAGTTGCACCGTAACCATAAGCACGCTTGCAACAGCGCCTATATAATATCGAAGTCTCAGAAATAAGGTACCTACATTGACTACTCTGAATGTTTGAGATGACAACCGCTATTGGCGCCCACTATTAATCCAATTAGATCAGCCCAGGAGAGGTCTGGTGACCAAGAGACTGAGAATGATGAAGCTGAATTGGAGAAAGAAGGTGCTGCTACGGAAGCTGAGACGGCAGCTGCTAAAGCTGAAGTAAAGGCTCTTCTTTAAGAAACACCAAGAAATGGATGAAGGATAAATGGATGGTTAGAGTTAAGCTGACATTTCAAGCTTCAAACAGAAACTGCGCTTGGTCAACTGGAAACTGAAACCTTCGTGTAATCAAACGCTCTTAACTTGAGTCCAAAGCCAGCGCGTTTCTCACGTCACTACTTGCTGCGCACTAAAAATCTGTGGAACCAGGTGTCATTGGTGGAGACCTTCAAGAAAATAGATTAGTTTATACCTTTCTTAAGAGCCGGCAAGGCATCGGAAATGCCGCGGGTGTGGCAGATGTCTAGGAGCGGCAGTGATACTTATCATCAGGAGAAAAGCAATCGATTACGACCTGATAAAGGATTTGTCTGGAAATTATAGTGAAGCGACTACCGTCTGACCTTCGCAACCCTTAGGCGCGAAAACGAGACCAATTGGATCATGGTAAGTTGCTGAAACATCATACTGCCGCACATAAGCCAATCTAATGATTCCTGAATGAATACAGAAAGGAGACTCTGCCATCAAGAAGGAATGATAAGAACGCATCAGCCTGCAGTCTACTTATACCCGGTCTTGAACTATCAGTGGTAACAGAAGATAAAATCAATTTCACAGGCGATTTATAATTTGTAGACATTTGGCAAACGGCCAAGGGTGAGACGTCACATAATGTCAACGCCTTCTTGGCGTCACATGACGCTTCTGTATATATTTTTGTTTGTTTCTTTGTTAATAAACGAAAATATAACGGACTGTAAAATCAGACTTGAATGTGACTGGATGATTTGTGAAATTGCTGTTGCGTCACCCACGTGGGCTTCGAGACTTTGAAGAGTCAAGTAGTTGATCCCAAAGTAGCGAAGGGCAGACCTGACGTTGTTAGTCACTGAACTAAACTGTCCACAAGTTTAAAAGCGGGTAAAGGAAAGAGCTATGCTCGGCGTTTCTCAGCGCGATCTAATGGGAGGCGAGGTGTCGTGACCGTCACAGAACCAAGGTCATCGACATAGCTGAATGGATTTGCAAGCTGAAGCGGCAGTGGGCTGGCCATATCAGCTGCAGAGCCGGTCAAAGTGTTCTGGAGTAGAGAAAGCGTCTTGTTCCCCCCACTGAGCCGCCGAGGCTGTCAAGTCTTGTTCAACGTAGTGTAGGACGACCTCAGGTCTGATGAATTGAGGACTTACGCAAGAAGTCTGGCAGAAGCTGGATACAAGTAGCCAAAGAACGATTGAGTGGGGAACATTTGAAGAGTTATATGTCCAGCAGTGGATTGTAACAGGCTGGTGATGAGCTAAACGGAACGTCTGGAGATGAAATTTCCTTGTACCCAAACTGCGACTACACCTCAATCATAGTTAACCCAAAGTTCAGCGTATCATTACCAGCTGCCAACCAAAAAGCGATCTCATAAGATTCCCATCATGAGATAGGGCCACGTCCAAAAAAGTATCATTTCAGCATAACGTAAAACATCTACATTTCCATATCCAGACTATTCTGGTGAGAGTTACAGCGGACCGTGAACTAAGACCTAGACATCGCATTTCGGGAATTGAATCCGCGTCCCTGAGCCAAATGGGTCGTTAAGAGCCGCTGTCTTACGTCGCAATGCAGGCCTTGGGAACTAAGATAGGATATCTAATTTGGCTCTGTTTATAAGTTGGTCACAAGTTGTTGTTGAGTTTAATATCTGCTGTGTGACTTCAGCAAATAAGGTCCACTTGCGCGGTTCAGGATTAAGAGGCTATATCGATGAAACTAGCGCCGCCAACCTATTGACACTGATTGTGGCGATAATATGATATTTTTTTAAGAAAGTAAAAGTTTACTTACTTAGATGTAAGTAAATTGGATTTTTCGAGATGCAATACAATATTTTTAACACGCGACAAGGATTAGGAAGAATATTATTATTTCTAAAAGTGGCCGTTTTCCGTCTGGCCCATTGTGTCAGTATAATGTGGCCACATCTACCATCGCCCGAAGAAAGAAGTTCGCCACCACAGTACCATATAACTGACAGCAGATGGCGCTAATTTGACTGTTTCATACAAGATTCAAATTCTCCTACAATTCTACATCGCGAAAGCAAAGTTCGCAAGACCTACTTGGAATATATACGAGAAACCAAGATGGTACATCGGACCTTGGTCCCCGAGCCAATACCACCCGGCTCGGCGGAAGATCTTCCCTTTTCATGGGGAACATTCCATCCCCATAGTACCATTGATGGTACAACTCAATGGTATAGTCCGAGGCGAGAAAGTGTAGTTCTGACCTTGAGTGCGCAGAAACCAATTTTAATAGAAAGTCTTCTTTTTTACAAGTGCGCAAAATAACGGTCATCACCATTACTTTCGTGCCGCCATCCAGCTGTACAACTGACACTACAGGCGGGTGACATAAGAGGAGACCGCGAGACAGTCATCTGGCAACACTGTCCAAATCCTCACGATTCCTAAATACAAAGTTGCAGTTTCAACTCCACCCAATCGTTACACAATGTACTCGCGTATTTAAAAGTAAGACACAATTCGGTTGGGCCAGTGAAAGTGCACTCACGGGTGCAACAGATTGACATAATAAGAACAAATACTTGCATAACCAGACGTTTAAAGCCGCTACAATAATTATAACTCTACAGTCCAGGGCTAGCACTGGGTTTCACAAGAGAATACAAAAAATACGGTAGTGCGACTTGGACTCGATAGTGAAGGGTTCCGTAGAAAGTAACATTTAGGTACTAAGAAAGGTAAAAACTACTTACTATAATGCATCAAGAGTTTTGAGGAACTAACTGAGTTCCCATCTATACTATTTATAAAGAGATAACTTCTATAGACAACGGCAAGGCTTATAGGTAAACCGAAAACACGAAACGCTTGCCCGATGTAATTTAGCACAGCGCCATCTATTAGTTCATTTTTGAATTACGGTCCCGAAGCGAAGTGAGGGCGGGCCACTAGTGTTTTATATATCCAATGGGGTTACCATACCCTATAACATAACCGGCAGTAGCGCCATCAATTCAATTCATGACTTTATTGGAGTATTACAGATATCTTTCAAACCATTTTTATGACATAGGTGGCAGACGAGCACACGGATCACTTGACGGTAAGCGATTGCCGTCGCCCATAGACACCTGCAACACCAGTAGAGTCGCAAGTGCGCTGCCAAACGTTAACCCCATTTACCCTCAATTGGGCCTCCGGTACCCCACTCACTCGGCGAAACACAGCGCAGGTGCTGCTTCACGCCAGTCTTCTGCAAGGCCGTGGTATCAATCCCGGTCGAGCCGGCCTATTCATGCCGAAGCGTAGCTCTCCCATGGTAATAACGGCACGGTGTTTACCTAAATATCCGGCTAAACTGGTTGTTTTGTCCGACTTTTCGCTTAAAACACCTGCCAACCCTAGGCTACAGGTCAAAATCAGGTGAATGTATGTAGATGTTGCAATTTTTTTTCATTTATCCTTGCTAGACTTTCTAGTTTCTACAATTATTCTCCAGAGAAAAAGGACGGCAGCAAATAAAACTTTTGGCAACACAAACGATGGCATTGACCAGCAAACCGATTGAACACGCGACAAAAAACTTATAGGATTAAAACATCGATAAGATACGCGAACGATAAGAATATTAAATTCACGTGTCAAATTAGGCATTGTAAAAGCAGTAGCTAGTCTAGTCTTTTTACAATATAAATCCTCCAATCGATATGGCTACGGACGGCCAATATTAACGACCAGCCACGTACGCAGGATTTATTATAGTGCTCAACTGTGTGCGCAAACACAAGGCACTCTCTATTACCTTGCCTTAATTCGATGGAACACCAGGAGGCCAATTCTCGGTTTTCGCCTTCTATGTCGAAGTTGACTTCATGGAACGCATAGTCCAGCGGTCGTCACACTTTAATGTTCAAGGGCCACACGTAACAACGTGAGCACTAGGGCCCGGGCCGCAGTATATGTGAAGGCGTTTCAAGAGCTTTTGCATACTTATCCATAGTAGTCCATACTATTCATGAAAATCCGAAAAATGTATGTCTATTACTTCTCTACTCAAAAAACACTAAACTGATTTACATGAATTTGATAAGTACGAATATGTAGTTGACTAATAATTAAAGAAATCTACTTCATCGCGGGCCGCACAAAAAACAACCGAGGGCCGCAGTTTGACGACCACGGGCATAGACCAATAGGAGAACAAGATAAGGAATGACGACTGTCTGTGTTTCTCCTATTGGTTGTGTGCCACGACCGAAGAGAGATTGAGCGCAGGACCAACGACTTAACGCGCTTTCCGAGGCACGGGGGTACAAGACCGCCCCAACTTCCAGACTTCAGGCTGACACTGAGAATTTCTGAACAGAAAAACTCAGGTACAAATTGTTGGCCTGACCCGGAATCCCAAGCGCAGTCGTCGCTCTAAAGCAGTGGTTCTTAACCTTTAAGTCATGAGGGACCATTTACCAAATGTCTGACGTGTCAGGGACCACACACTTCGGACATGCGTTGCAGCGCCGTTTGCGTTGAGTTGACTTAATTGGTGTTGACTCGACTCATGTCACGTCACTTGTCAATACGATGTCTTCGCGGACCACTTCCAGGGACCACCAGTGGTCCGCGGACCACCGGTTAAGAACCACTGTCTCTAAAGTGTGGCCCACTAGCTCGGCGGTGAGGGAAACATCGTGTGGATACCTGCACGTTTCAGATAGTTTCTGAAACGAGTTGCCATGATTCAGTTGGTCTGGTTCCCCTGTTTAAGGGTCATCAGCATATGATGGAGGCCTTTGCCCCACTGCAGGGCAAACGCCTCCATCATAGAAATCAAGTCATCGCTACTATAATTGGATAAATGCTTAATCACCACGCTTGCTTAATGCGGATGGTGAACACAAACCCGAGCTATGTTGGAAAAAATCTTAACATACTTTTGCTCGACCCGGGACCCCGAGATCACGGCCCAGTACTTAAACTACTAGACTAGACCAACGGGAGGCAAGACTTGCTTTCATCATCAGCAACCCACACTCGTCCACTGCTGGACATAGGTCTCCCCTAATCATCATCCCATCGTGTCGCAGGGCGCCCAACACTACGCTAACCGAGTCGCGGTCTCCACTCAAGGACACTACGGCTCCAACGGTTGTCAGTGGTTGACAGACTTGCTTTGCTTCATTGCAGTTACCAGACTCCCCAAACGGTCTAAGCGCAACCCTGGCTCCAAAGCGACAACTTTGGAGGCAATCGGGAATTACAACGTTAAGATGAATGAAAACTTCGTCTTGAATGCAATGATGAGGACGTTGACAAAACTATTTTTATGTTCTGGCAACCCAAAACCTCTTGCGAAAACCAACTGCCACACACCCAAACCGAAATCTCGATAATTTGACACGTCTCACCCAACGTGTAGGTCCGTTATCTACGTTACGACACGTTATCACAGCTGATAACGGGCATAACCTCAAAATTCGGCCACATGTTAACGTTATGTCACTACATATCGCTAAGAACGAAAGTGACCTAAAACAATTTTACAGATAATTTCTTAGAAAACTGACTTAAAAAAAATACACATCATCTCATACATTGACCTGACTCCGTACTAAGTAGCTTAAGCACTTGTGTTACATATTATCAGGCAACAGACAGAGGAACACAAATATAATACTCAAATAACTACATATATAAATAGAGAATAATAGGATACATATGTATTAACACCCAGACACTGAACAAACACAAATGTTCATCACACGAATGTTTGTCCAGGGTGGAGATCGAACCAACGATTTTGGCGTATGTAGTACGTAGGCAGGGCATATTCCTTTTTAAAAGGTCGGCGGCGCACTTGTGATGTGCTTTCTCTGGTGATGGGCCATGGGCTACGGTAATGTGACTGGATAGCCGAATGACATACGCTACGGTCTCTGAGGTAACAATAAAGACCGGTTAGAATCTGGGCTGAAAGTTCAAATTTTAGTGCCCTGTGGCAGAATTCGCGGCCTGTCGTAAGAGGCGACTAATCGGGCTTTCGGAGTACGTGAGGATACCCACTAATGGGGAGTGGTTTGCTCAGTATCACGACTCCGCGAGGGAAAACCCTAATGGGTGTCCCGACAGGCCGAGCATCTAGAAGGGCTGCATTGCGCCAAACAATTTGAAGTGGCGAGCGCGATTAGCGGTACGGTCCAGTCCCGGCTGTGGGGTATCAGACCGCGATTGCGCTGAGATGGAAACCCCAGGGGTTTTGGTTAGTGTTAGAGTCCCACACACCACCTTGTCCCCCACATGTGGCAAGGTGAAGGCCATGATGGTTTCCACTGGGAAAAAAAGGGCGACGGTAATGGATTACCATCAGGTGATCAGTCTGCTTGTCCGCCAAGTATCATACATAAAAAAAGTTCATTCAGTCCATGTGAACCGGTGTCATATGTAAATTGAGCAACAATATTACAATGCAATTGTAGACCCGATTACAATCGACGCATATTGAATGCTCGATGCGATTTCTGTGCATCCTATGTGGACGAGTTTCCCATTCATTCATCCATCATAGACTACTAGAGAGAGACGATGAGACTACCTTTTCATTTCTATTTACCCAGGAGAAATGCGTTACGCCTACCGCCGGGGGGCGGACATGACTCATACGATATAACCTGGGTTATGTCGGACTCCCCCCGCATGACGGCGGGGCGTATACCGACTAAAACGCCTGGGACATCTCCCTCATCGTCCATCGTGGGAGATAGTCGTAGGGCAGCAGCAGGAAGCCCTAGCACCACGACATCTCCCCGGACGGCGGGCCCAGCGGGTGCTCCCCGGGGGCGCAGGAGCGCGCGAGGGCAATGTCGATGAGACTATCTACGTCGGTGGCGCAATAGGTAGGTCCCTCCACCAGCCCATGGTCCTTCCTACCGTCTCGGCATACGGACCGAATCTTGGGAGACGCTCACCAGGTACTTGCTAGGGCTCTTTCCCCGGTGCGTTTCATCACTTCCTGCAAAGTCTGTGTCTTGGCGCAATGGGTAGTGGGTCGCACTTTAAAGCGAAGCTCATTCCGATGCGCCCATGCAACGGGGCGATCGTGGGTCCTAGTGGCCTGAACCGACCACTCAGTGGTAAGGCTTGATTCTTGGCGCAATGGGTAGTGGTCGCACTTTAAAGCAACGGCTGCGTTTGAGGTACCGGCTTCGATACCCGGGTCGGGCCAAATGATGGTAAGCGATTGCCGCCGCCCGTAGGCACCTGCAACACCAGTGCGCTGCAAACCTTTTATTGAGTTTGAATTGAGTTTCACTCGACGAAACAAAGAGCAGGCGCTGCTTACCGCTTTTCTGTGAGCCCGTGGTATCACTCCGGTCGAGCCTACCCATTCATTCCGAAGCGTGGCTCTTCCACTGAGTCTAACATGACCCAGTTCTTCAACATGACACTACTCACTCGCTCACAAGAACGGTAAATGGTTAAAATACAACTGTCAACATTATTTCGACAGCCTTGAAGTCACGTGCTAAATGTGCGATATTTTAACAAATACTTAATCTCTAGATGACGTTACAGTCGTGAAGCGATGGTTTTTTAAACGCGTAACCATGCTTCAGTTGGTCTGGTTCCCCTAAGCACACCAGGAGTGAGGTTGCGTTGCTGGCCTTTTAAGAAGGCTCGTTTCTTAAAGATTTGAATCTCGAACTGGTTCGGAAATACTGCGGGAATATGATTCCATTCCAGGAGCTGTATGGTAGACAATGTCGAGTAAAGCCGTGCGGTAGTGGACCGCCATCCATCCAGATGGTATGGATGGAATCCTAGTTTATGGCGTGTGTGTATGGTAACCCTTAGACCATGACTCAGGATTTGAGCAGTCTGGTAATTACAAAACTAACAAAAAAATTCAGCAATTGAATTGAACAAAAAGACAAGTTTGGCCAAAAGATTCTTTGAATTTAGTAATGTTCCCCGATTATTAGAAATTAAATGGCAATAAAAATATTAATGCGAAATCTTTATAGCCATCTCGGCTGAATCACCAAATAGCACCAATTGAAAGGTATTAAGTCACGGTTGGTTGAGCTTCATTCGCAATGTGGCACAGTTTGAAAATATTGCATCGCAATGAATATCCCTAACGGGAATCACTATTATCCTGATTTTCAGATTTGATATCTAGAAAATGTCATGGTCATGGTAACATAACATAACATAATCTTACTTAATAAATACAACAAATAAAGGAAGTCATAGCCGGGCAGGCCCCCCATAAGGTGGACCGACAATCTAGTGAGGGTCGCGGGAGCTTCTTGGATGGGGGTGGCACAGGACCTATGCGTGTGGAGAACATTGTGGGAGACCTATGTCCCACAATGTATGTATGACACAATAAATAAAATAGATAAACATTCAACAACACATTTGGATTTATCTCCTGGCCTGATTAAGTTGTAGCTGAGTAATTGTTCGTCATAACTTGGGTTTTTCTACTCCTTTGTCAGATTGTTTCTACTGTTAGTCCAACAAACTTCATTTAATTTGTTAAATGTGTATATTTTTTTGTTTTGCAATTTACCTACTTCATGAACTGTAAATAATTTTACTTTGTCTATTTACGATTGTAATGTGTGTATAAAATAAAATAGAATTACCAGACATATCGCACTTCATAATTATGGACATCCATAAGTGCATGCAAGCATTAAATGTGTGACCTTGTGAAATAATCCAGAAACTAATACAAATAAATAACAAAGCCACAATAAATTCTTACAAATACGTAATGTATTGGAGTTATCAGGAAAATGTAAATCAGTAACATTTTATAATCTTTTATGGCAATTAAACTATGAACGGTGGCATACGTGAAGCACAACTAAAGAATAATTTCATCTTAATTGATGTAAAGTATAAAAATCCCATCTCTTACACACACATATACAGCATTTGACAAACTTGATAAGGGATTTGTTAATAGCCTGTGTACAGATTGAGCATAGAACTCCTTTTCGCAGTACGATAAATATCTACTATCTATCTGATTGGGATAGAAGATACAATATCATGTCATATTGTTTTATTTTATTTAGAAAGCATAGTAATTTTCGCAATCAAATGCAACACCTATAGAAGTAAGGATGTAATAAGGTAAGGTCAGATTCGGTTAGATCATAGCAAACTACAAACCTTATGACCCAAAAAAATATGGGTCACTCTCATAAAAATTTTGTTGCCATACCAGTCTTCCAAAACCTCCAATATTGACATCAGAATTTATTACCAATGGCTCTTTTATAGAAGGTTCTGAGGCTTCTTCTATTTAAAATTAATGTTCATAGATTCTTATGCCGATTTCGTAGGAATTTGGAATTAAAAACTGCCACAGTAGTGACATCTTGATGAGAACAACCCATATAGAGGATATGCTAATGAACGACAGAACCTATTCATCATCATTACTATCATTTTAGAACCCACAATATGCTTCCATCCTCATCCAGGATTGAGTCTTTACAACGAAGTGACTGTAAATGTTGTAAAGTGGACTCCATTTTCCGCACCTAGACTCTCTTTCAGTCCATTCTATGTGATGAAAATATGTTATTATGAATAGTTTTTAAGAAGTAGGATTGCTTATAGAAAATGCAATGGTAATCATCACAAACTTAAGTATTGGGATTAATAAGATTAAGTTTTTCCCTTATTCTTGCTTTTGAGATACAATATGAGGAAATCAGACAGCATTAGATAAACACGTTCTGATTGAGATTAACGTTTCTACTCGTCATCCATCATTATTACGTGATATTTATAATAGGACACAGTAATTAATGTTGTGCAATCTTACTATACTTTATTGATAACTCAACATTTTACCATAAACATTACAAATAAAGTTGATTGAGATATAGTTTGCAATGTGGGACCTCGGACAAGTTGCAGCAAAGGCGGAGGTTAAAAATATTAATTCAATGTCTGTTCAGAATTAATATAAAATACGACATTAACTCACAAATCAAAAAATACATTTCAGTTAAATTGTTTCATGCACACTTTTGATTCTCCGTAGAATGGTACACCTCGCAACACAGTTCAGGTGAGACCTATTCTTACAGTAACATCGCTGAATCACAACAATTACGTAGGTGGTATAACCACAACAAATGATTATTCAACGCAGTCAAGGTTTTATATACAGAATTAGAAGATTGCACCTAATAATTACTTGAAGGTACAGAATTATAGCGATTTGCAGAATACACACAACTACATACTGTTTTGTAAATGGGGAAGAGTTATATTTCTTCAATATAGTTAGACAATAGAACAAGAAGTTAGAGTATAAGATAGTATATTAAAATATCCTAAAATTCTGGCTTATAAGGGGCTCTATGTTACACATTCCTTATTGGAAAATGTTTAGAATCCATTGTCTTGAATGAACAAGACACAAATGGGCCCTCAGTGCTCAATAGACGCATTGCAAATTCAAATCTGACAGCTGTTTGTTTACATCTAGTACTGACCTGCCAAGGGTTGACCTTCGGTATTGGTGCTTCCACAAACTTCTTTGGCTGGGCCTCTGCTGCCTGCGCCGCCTGCTCTGCTGTCGGCTGCGGCTCGGCGTGCGGCTGCGGCGCCTTGTGCGGCCGAGGCGGAGCTCTGCGCTCCCGATCCCGACGCCCGTGCTTGCCCGGCCTTCGCCCGTGGGCTATGACCGGCACGAAGCCTTCCTCCTCCTCATCGCCATCCTGCCGCGGCGCCGCGTCCGGCACCTCCCCCGGTGCCGCCTCTATGTTCTCCTTATTACTCTCACCCCCTCTAAAGTTCAGCACTGACGCGTACGAGGGTCCGGCGGCCTCCGCCGACACACGAGCGGCCATCCCGCCGCTCGTTCTACGTTATATAAGCCGGGGCGCGCGCTCCGCGCCGACAGAGGATCACGAGCGCGCCGCCATACTCCTCAACAGAACAGCATGCTGACTATCTAACCAATCAATCGAGAACCGATCACACACGCGACCCGACCGCGCAGAGCGAAGGTCGAACGCTGGGAAAACGATGAGCGAGACGAACGGCCGCGACGTAACACACGACAGGCGAAAAATATGCGCGGACTTCTTCAGGCACACCGGACTGACCCTGGATGGACCGTATTTACATCGAAAAAATTCACTTCCGTCGTCCAATTCCAACTTTTTGATGACACTGAACGATCCGTACGCACTGTATCTAGCGATATCCCGTATAAATCACTTTCAAATAGGCTTTTCGGAACAGAAAATCACTATAGAACCATATTTTGTTCACTATTCTCACATGTGGTCGGACGCCCAAAAAGGGATTTTTCCGCAACACACACGGAACTTGCGGAAGGCTGTGACTTCTAATTTTACACGGCGGACATTTTGTCGCCAGATGGCGCTGAAACTTCAATGACAGTGGGAACGTTCATGCAAAAAATAATAGTTACTTTAGGTTTTCAATTCGCTAACACATTTTACTGGCTGAAATACACATAAAATTGTAAAATATTCATATTTCTATTGAAAACGCTAAATGTTGTGCAGTTTTATCAAGTATTTATAATGTTTCTTCTGTAGTGTACAAATAAATTTTTAAGAACGCATCCTCAATAAAAATCACATTTCATACTTCTTTGTCAAAATGTTTGCCAAATTACAAAATTGAAAATTAAATAATATTATGCAAGTGGGACCAATGTTAAAATTAATTTAAATTTGATTTTTATAGGTATTTTATTCATGAAAATGCAGTTTTTAATAATTTATTGAATCATATTCAAATATTGTCTATGGTGTTTTATTTATTTACTTGCGTTTCGTTTACTGAAAAGCTCTTTTCCGATCCGATCACACAATACGTTCCGTTTTCAATCAACTTCCCATAACTTTTATAACTCATAAGATTTCGCATAGAAATCACAGATTGTTATAGGTAATTATTATGATAGAAATACCCATGAAATACTTATACTTACATAGCCAAGTTAATTTATTACTCTAGTAGAAAATTAAAGATCATAAACACCACCATTCATACATTTTCTTAAATAAAATAAGTTTCTACAAAATAAGTCTTTATTTCAAGAAAAGTAAAATAAAATACTTAAAAATAACAAATTAGACATTTACCTAGGTCCTAGGTATTTCATAGTCTTAGTCCAAGTTACAAGTTTAGTAAAAGTTAAATAAAATAAAGTACGAATTCAAATGCCATTTTCCGGACTAGTTGGACAATACATGCCTAATAAGTGTCTACAATTCCTACAATAATGATAAACATCTTTACACGACCTAAGCATGTAAGGCAGTGGAGCACAAACCCAACAGCACAAGATGCATAGCATAATCGCGCATAGATGAGTGCACAATGTTACCTTGCTGTGTACTAAACTCATGCCGGCATATCCACAGTCAGGGCAAACAACAGGCATAGAAGTAAAACCGAAGTGATACACCCTCGTGGGAGGGGGCGGTAGAGGATTTTCTACGTAAATATCAAAAGCTGCCGTATAATTAGGTGGAGGAGTGTGTTGTATAAACGAAGGAGAAGGTATAAACGTTCCTACAATCCTCGGGCGTCTTCTTACGGCCATTTGCCGTAAAA
This sequence comes from Cnaphalocrocis medinalis, assembly GCA_014851415.1. Lineage (NCBI taxonomy): Eukaryota > Metazoa > Arthropoda > Insecta > Lepidoptera > Crambidae > Cnaphalocrocis > Cnaphalocrocis medinalis. The sequence goes on from CM026302.1 coordinate 1,549,966, forward strand.
CAAAAGAATATGATGGAGGAGCACTGGATAAAGAATCAGGAGGCGATATTTCAGTTTTTATTATTGTCGGACTTGAAGCGTTGGGTGCTCCGAGCTGGATTGATCTGTAATGGTTCATCACAGCCATACTTAAAGAATTCTCATTCAACTTTGCTAAAGCTTGCACGAATAACGTTTGTGGTTGGCCGTGAATTACAGAAGCTGGCGACGGCAAGTCTGAATAAACCCGGGACTTTAATGGTTGTTGAACGATGACAGGGGACGGACCGTTGACTACGAAGAGGGGAATCGAAGTTTTAGAAGTATTAACAGCGGTATTGACAACACATTCAGAGTTGTGCTGTGATAAAAGCGAACTTATTTCGAAAGGCGTAGGGACTTCAGAATTGGGAGACAAAATATCCAAGTTTATAACGTTAGCGTCGGTAGTATTTGTGCATATTTCTCTCGATGATAACAGCGATCCTATTTCAAAAGGAGAAGGGATTTCAGGTTTAGAAGACGTAATATCTGAGTTTAAAATGTTGGTGTCTGTAGTATTGGTGCATATTTCTCTTGAAGTGACTGATTCTGGTTCTGCTGTTTGAGCTACTGACGATTCTATCGGGTCCAGGTCACGACTAGGATCTAAACTTGTACTTTGTTCCATATTTATTCAGTGCTGAAAGAAATTGGATCCGATTTACAACCATGCATGAGTGCAGCAAGCAAAGGCCTTTGATTATATAATGTAATCAAAAATAATCAAAGGCAATCAAAAGAAATAAAAATATTTATACCAATGACTTTTAAGTAAAATAGCTCGCAGATAGTTAAAAATGCAGTAAAATACGATGTTATGATTATATAGAGGCGTACGACGTTCTTTATTCATAGTTTTATTTAAAAATTACTGTTTACAAAATAAATACAAAGAAGCGAAATGATCTCAAAATGACAGTTGACAATTTGGCTGTTTCATCAAAATTCCTTCTACTAATTTTTACTTTAGATTTTAAAAACAGTAAATACTGTCTATGATACATAAAGCTCCAGCACATGATTTTTGCACATAATTATTTATATGGAATACCTACCTACATAGGATAAATCTTTGTTTTATATCAATGGCACGATACATGATATTATTTATCTATTGTAATAGCGGCCTTACTCTAGATAAAACTAAATGCAAGCATTTTTATTTACTTATTTAATTTCATTTTCATTTACCTATAAAACACTTTTAGTTTTTAAGGCTTGCAACTGCCCATTGCTGCTGTCAAATTCCTTTTATCCATTTCCGTTCTTTTCACACCTCCGTGGCATGGCGGATGGTCTTTACCACCGCTTATAGTGTTTTTTCGGAGGAATATCTTCGCTGATATAGCGAAATGGTAAGTTTGTAATCTACAAATGTGTCGGTACACCGTTGATGTTATATAGTGGCCTAAACTTAGTAAGTGCAAGTGTTTACTTCAAGTTGAAAATTACAGTGTGGACGCCCCACGTGTTTGGTTATATTTTCTAGAAATATGTGCAATACGATGGTTTTACGTAAGTTTTAACTCTTCTAAACAGTATATATGGTGGGTTTAACCGTATAGAAGTGATTTTCCCCGGTTATACCACGCCGGTGCGTTGTGATTTCGTATTTGCAATCACGTCATGCTTTTGTTTAAAAAATTGTGAAAGTGCTATTTATTCCTGTATTTCCCTTCTACAATCCATACCATATCTCTGAAATGTAGTTCGAATGAGTTAATGGATAGATCGGTTTTAATCTCGGGAGTTTTTTTTTCTATGATGTTTTTTTGAGGTTATGTTCATACTGTAATTTTTACAAAGTTCAAATTCTAAGATTATTTCGTCATATCCTCTTGTTTAGAGGTTCTATTTAAGTTGCCATAAGACTGTATTCATAATAATAGCCGTAAAGCTTATCTCTTAAATTTGTTTTTTCACAATATTTTCTTATTTGTATCCCCAAACTCTTCCTGGTTAACCAAGTGGTTATCGCAGGTACATGAAGGGGTAGATTAGTATATTCCCTTAGGAAACATTACCGAGACCTCTGTCTGGTAGTGTGTCGACTTGAGGAGTACAAATAAATCAAAAACATGTGGGTAGATACCTACTTAGCAAATTAAATAAATGCGCCAGACAATAACACCAATCAACCTGGTCTCAAACTAGAGCAACCCCTGTACTATGAGTACCAGATGACTATAATTAACACCCAGACCCAAGAAAACTTAGAAAATCTAATTCTCCTAAATTTACTCGACCGGGAATCGAACCAGGGTACTTTCGCGCTTCGGGACAGCAGACACAATAGAAAATCAATTATTTTATGCCTTTTAAAAGCTTTTGGGTCTTACAACAATAAATAAAAAAATGCAATAAGAATCAGTGATTCAGTTTGAGATCAGTATACACAGTTGGTTCATTATTTTAATAATTATTAAATTTCAACATTCCAGAGTCTATCAGTTGCCAGACCGCTTGTGTCGGTCTACTCAGAGAAGAGTGAGGTGGTGGCCGGAGCAGCGCTGCCCCTCCCGTTCGTATTCAAGGCGCCCATCCGCCCTGACCTCGTCAACGATGTGCACGTTTCCATGTCAAAGAATGCACGCCAGCCGTACTGCGTCAGCAAGGAGGCAGGTTGGTTAATTTTAATATCTTGTGTATGTTGCAAATGGATTTACTGTAATGCAAAATGGACTCTCCTCACATCCTGGCTCTCTTATTTACTGATGGGAACAGGCAGCATGGTTATGAAACTCAGAAAATTTAGACTTCATAATTACATGCAACATTCAAACAATCAATCAATCGACATTATCCTTTTGATATTCCATAACTTTTGATCACATACAATGGTAAAAAGATGATGACAAAATGGGAAGGTTTAAAAGGTTGACTGGTAGAGAATGCCTCTTGGCATTATGCTCGTCTATTGTACAAAGTTTGTGCAATAAAAATTTAAATAAATAAATGGACTCTTATGCGGGAACCATACAAATGAATGACGAACCCTACCCACACGAATTGCATCAATCAGCTGATCATATTCATTTATTTATTCATACCATATTTATTGAGGTATTATTTCTGCACTAAATGTCCACATGCAGAGGCCAGGTGCCGCTGTGTGTTACTGCGGAATAGTGCTAAAGTGACGTAGAGACTGGCGTTCCGGGCTCGCTTCGTGGCCAGTACGGGTGCAAGGCTTCTACTACAAGTTTTATTATATTTGATTCCTCTCCTTCCTTTCGCATGTTGTCACTCCAGCACAATACATGTTCCCGATAGTCTGTCATATGTGTCGAACTGTATTGAAAAGACTGTAAGCACACATGTATTTGTGTACTGTTTGTGCCCTGTTCTTCTGTTACTAATTATTTGGTGCACCCAACTGCCAGGCAGTACCCATTATAATTTAATTAATTCTAACATGAATGTTATTTCACCACCAGGTCACCAAACCAGTGCCGAGTCCTGGGGTACCGGTCGTGCCGTAGCGCGTATCCCGCGTGTTCGTGGTGGCGGTACCCACAGGTAAGAATCACATATTTAAACGAACATTTACCCTACTGTATATGGATTCTTTTACAGTTTTTTAAAAAAGTGTTGTAGCAAATCCTAATACATTTTAAAATTTTTTAACCTTAGATTTTAAGTTTTTACAAACATTAATGGGACTCATTGAATACAAAGCTTATTATTTGAGAGAAATTCTGGATTTTCGCCTTCTATGTCGAGTCGACTTCATGGAACAAACAACCAATAGGAGAACACAGATTACAGCCGACATTCCTTATCTTGTTCTCTTATTGGTCTATGTGTTCCATGAAGTCTACTCGACATAGAATGCGAAAACCGAGAATTGGCCTCCTGTTGGATTCCATTTTGCTCCACTTCAGTGGCAACGTAGGCTAATCCTTCCACGTCGTGGGCAGGTCCGGTCAGGGCGCGTTCGGCAACATGTGCCGCGGGGGCCGCATGTTCGCGCCGACGAAGCCGTGGCGGCGCTGGCACCGCCGCGTCAACCTGCGCCAGCGCCGCGCCGCCGTCGCCGCCGCGCTCGCCGCCGCCGGCGTGCCCGCGCTCGTGCAGGCTAGAGGTGAGTGTGGCCTAGGGACCCTAGGGTATACCTAAATCACAAAATAATTACACAGAGCTTGAGCTAAAAACTCATTAATCCTAGCCTATGACATAAGATTGTCGAACTGTCGAGGTCTGTGGTAGAGGCCGCGCGCTTATGTACTCATGCCGGGCAACAACCCTAGCATATGTCAACGAACTCTTCTAAATTCAAAATCAGGCTGAGTCTATCTTCTGTGATGTAATTATTTTGTGCCTAAATCACTGCCGTGCCACGGCCTAGGGTACAAGGAGGCGATGAATAAATAATAATAAATACATGCGCCAGACAATCACATCAATCAACCTTTTTTTATTGTCAAGATTACCTTCTCTCCGCCTGATGGTAAGCGGCCGTGAAATCCAAATATGGGGCTGACAGGCACAAAAGAACAAACTAATTACTTATTGAGTCTGTCATCCTCACCCTGAAGGCCTGCTGAGATGCCGTTTCACCTGGTCTCAAACTAGGGCAACCCCTGTACTGAGAGTACCAGGTGACGATAATTTACTGGGGGCGTCAACCTAGAACTCCCAGACCCAAGATGCCTTGGAAAATGTAGTCCTAAATTGACTTGACCGGGAATTAAACCCGGGACCTTAGCCACTGCGCCATCGAGGCCGTCCAATTGGATGGAATTGGACGTACGGTATGGATACGCCTTTCGCCGCACCATTATTATTTCTGTATGACCCTGTTTTATAATATTTTGTGCAATAAAGTAAAATACAAAAGTACGCCCGCCGGATTTATACATTATTTGATATTTTTTTAATATGTGGTAAACAAGCAAGCGGATCACCTGTTGGTAAGCCGCCCGTAGACACTTGTAACACCAGGCACGTCAGGATAGATACAATTAACTGCACTAAATGTCCACATGCAGAGGCCAGGTGCCGCTGTGTGTTACTGCGGAATAGTGCTAAAGTGACGTAGAGACTGGCGTTCCGGGCTCGCTTTGTGGCCAGTACGGGTGCAAGGCTTCTACTACAAGTTTTTTAACAGTTACACCCTCTAATCAGTGACCCAAGTTAGTTAGTATTTACCTCTATAGACAGAAAATTTGTATTTTGTGGTTTTTAGTGTGCAAAATGTTATTTGCTGCACACAGAAACTTGCCACAAAGTGAAGGTGTTGCAGGTGTCCATGGGCGGCGGTAATCGCTTACCATCGGGTGATCCGCAGGCTCGTCTACCACCCATAACATAAAAAAATGAGTTGTCACGTAAACAACTTGCTTTGACATGAAGTCTTAAAAAACGTGGGGTTTTTTTCAAAAGTATAGGTTAGCAGCGCACTTGTGACTCCACTGGTGTTGCAAGTGTCCATGGGCGGCGGCAATTGCTTGCCATCAGGTGAACCGCCTGCTCGTCTGCTACCTATCACATAAAAAAAAAAAAGTAGTCTCGACAGAATCATAGGTCAATAGAACGCTAGACACCGAGGTTTTAACGACTCACCGTGACTTTGACTGACTTCGAAAGTTGACTACCCACATTATAATATCAATTATTGCATGTTACATTCGCAAAGTTATCCTCATAAAGGAGCGGCTATTATAAAAAATAAAAGAAAAAATACATGTCTTTAGCGGCTACAAGACGTTCTTAGGGCAGGCCTGTCCCACTCCGCGTGTAGGTATCAAACTTGCAAGTACATGCGGCGTCCCCTCCGGAGGGGCGAATCAGTAGAAAATCACGAGCGAGCGGCGACGCATGCGCGACAGTTGCGTGCAATAGAAAGAGAACGCACTTCTAGGTATGAATAACTAGCGGCCGCCCGCGACTTCGTCCGCGTGGAAAAGTAACTTTTTACCCCCCTTTCAACCCCCTTTTCGCAATAAAAAGTAGCCTATGTTCTTTCTCAGGGTCTAGATTATCTGTATACCAAATTTCATTTAAATCCGTTGAGTAGCGTGAAAGAGTAACAGACAGACAGACAGAGTTACTTTCGCATTTATAATATTAGTATGGATTGTAGGTGTTGAACGCTGGGCGGTCGTAATTTCAACTTTATGGTAGCCTAAACCTTTATTTTTCTATAAACGGTTTTTAGAAGTGGGCTTTCTGTACTTGTACTATTAAGTATTCTGTGGTATAGGATACAAGATGAGACTGATGGAGTAGTTTAGGATGGAGACTGATGGCATACATTTGTTCCCAGGCCACGTGATCGACAAGGTCCCCGAGCTGCCCCTGGTGGTGTCGGACAAGGTGCAGGAGATCAACAAGACAAAGCAGGCCGTCATCTTCCTCAGGCGCATCAAGGCCTGGTCCGATGTCCTCAAGGTGAGAAATAGGGAATATACGCTTGAAACATATGTGGGTTATAATTTTCATACAACCGTGCCTAGTTAGGAAGCTTACAGATAAAAAAGTTTCAGTGCTATGGTAATGATTTAAATATGAATCAATGTCTTAAAATTCCATTTTTAAGTATGTTAGTATTTTAAATAACTGGACGTAAAATGTAGGTGTGGGTGTGTGAGCGTGTGTGTGTGCGTGAGCGTGATTGGGTGTGAGTGAGTGTGTTTGTGTGTGCATGTGTGCGTTGTTTGTGTGTGTGCGTGTGAGTGAGGGTGTCTGTGAGTGTGAGCGTGTTGTGAGAGTGTGTGAGTGAGAGGGCGTGTGGGTGTGAAAGCATGAGAGTAAACGTGTGTGTGTGAGCATGAGTGAGAATGTGTGTGCGTGAGTGAGCGTGTGTATGTGAGAGTATGATTGTGAGCGAGTGTGTGTGAGCGTGTGCTGGTGAAAGGTTGACAGTAGTAATTGCATAATGTTATGATATCTTTAGTTAGTCCCATATTCTATACTCGTAGTTGTAAAAAAACTATGTGGTTTCTAATCGGGACAAGATTGTATTTTCTAAGACAACAATGGGTTACGTTTTGGCGTAATTCATATAGACTTTGGAAGACAGTGTAAGATTGGTCCATTTGATAGAATAGAATAGAAAAATCTTTATTCAAGTTAGATCCATACAGAACACTTATGAATGTCAAAACAATATAATCTACCACTGGTTCGGAACGTCGATTTCTACTGAGAAGACACCAGCAAGAAACTCAGTAGTTACTCTTGTCAAATAGTAATAAGTTACAGAGTTTCATTTGTTGATAGCGACCCTGCCTCGTACACCTCATGGGATTGATCCCCACCCTAGACAAACATTTGTGTGCTGAACACTTGTGTTTGTTTAGTGTCTGGGTGTTTAAGTATATATTTGTAATTTACACCCAGATAACTTATTTATGAAACTAAGGGCTGATTTTTCAATGCATGGATAACAGGTTATTCGTCAGATATGGTTTTATACTTCGCAATTGAAAAGTAGTTGTCATTCGTATCTCTCTTGCTTTAACATTGACATTTACTTTGGTTGGTTATTAATTTAACTGACTGATAGTGGCTATCTGAAGATTGAAAAATCAGCCCTTATTGTTTTATTTAAAGATAGATAGAAAGATACTCTTTATTGCACAACACATTACAGAACTTAATACTAATAGTGATTTCCAAATACAAAAGTACAGTTTATGGATTTGGGCGATAGTTGGGCTTAGGGGAAAACTCGCACAAAACAAACTCGCCCGCGAATTTCAAGATTTTTTGGCTGGTCACTGTTCTAACCTAACCTAACCAATATTTTTTCGTCCAGTCGAGTTTAGTCAGTATAATCATCACAAAAATATTGGTTAGGTTAGGTTAGAACAGTGACCAGCCAAAAAATCTTGAAAATCGCGGGCGAGTTTGTTTAGTGCGAGTTTTCCCCTAAGCCGATAGTTGATTCCATAGTATTTGAGTTGTATTATTGATTTGATGGTGTTGTCGCTGGCAGGTGTACAAGTCGATGCGGCTGCGCGCGGGCGTGGGCAAGATGCGCAACCGACGCCGCGTGCAGCGCAAGGGGCCGCTCATCGTCTACCACAAGGACCAGGTAATGTACAATAACACATATACAGGGTGTAACAAAAAGGGGGTAACATCCCAAAGTGATCCGATTCTGACACACTTTACAAATCTTATATTAGAGTTTTTAACCTACCAGGTTAATTTATTATTTATTTAAAACTTTATTGCACAAAACTTCGTACAATAGGCGAACTTAATGCCAAGAGGCATTCTCTACCAGTCAACCTTTGGGTCAAGCAGAAAGGGCAAAGGTGCGGCGAAAGGAGGACTTAAGTTTTAATGCAATTCACAGTTAATATTACGATTATTCATATTTCATTGAAATCCGATTCTACGTGAAATCCATTTCAATTCGGCACATCACTAATGAGCAATCAGCTGATAGGAATATTAACCTTTGAACGCTCCTTTTTGAATAGTTACCACCCCTTGCTTTCCTGACGATTGTTTGCTTACAAAATTTTATAAATGAATTATGGTAAGATTGTTTATCTTTCCCTAAAATATTAACCTTGCATATAGAATCTACATAAGGTACACATTGTTTCCCTTCATGGTTGATACCCCCTTTTTGTTACACCCTGTATACATCGGAGGTCACCGAGGGCCCAACAATGCGGACCGTCGTACTACACTGAGCGGACCGCGAGCCCCACATCATAGTGTAAATTTACATCCCTTTAACTAAGTATTCTACCAACCGTTTTGTACAAATTCAAATGTTGTTACGCCCAGCACCATCTGTTGTTACAAGTTGGAACTAGTGCGCCGAAACAAACGAGGCCATTAGTCTAGGATTTTTTCTATGATACAGGAAGAGAAACAAGCAAGCGGCTCACCTAATGGTTAGTGATCATCGCTGCTCATGGACATCAGCTACACTTTATCTTTTCCATTACTAATTCACAAGTCTTTTTCCCTCATAAGCCTTACTCTTTACGTTGAATACGTTTTGAGTTACGAATGTGGAGGGTATAGCGTCACTCCCGAAGGAAACATCAGGTCAGGCTCCGAGTCTACTGGTGTGTCGACATGAGGAGGACATTTTACTTAAATTTAGTGTCATAGGTGGCAAAGAAATGGCTGCTTTTGTATGGACTCTTAACTTCGACTCCAATGTCGAATGTACGGGAATAAGGGGCCAGAAGGCCAATTCTTTGTTTTCGCCTTCTATATCGAGTCTACTTCATGGAACTCACAGTCAATAGGAGAACACAGATTACAGTTGACATTCCATATCTTGTTCTCCTATTGCTCTATGGTTTCCATGATGTCGACTTCATGAAACGCACAACCGATAGGGTGTTCTCCTATCGGTTGTGCGTTTCATGAAGTCGATATATCCCAAGTAGCATTGAGAGTTCTATAGGAGTTGACTAATGGTGTACATTTATTCTTTAAGCTGTCTATGTAAGCTGCACAAGAGTTGTATAGCATGCTGTACAGCCCGTTTACCACCGATTTGGGCACAAATTATTCAGCTTTAAGTTCTCAAAAGGTACACAGTAGTAGAATAGTGGCTCTTTAATGGTAGTTTAAAGAGAGAACTGTGGTTTTAAAGCTGACGAATGGCACTATTTTAGATTCCCTGTGGTTATTTATATAGACAAGGGAGGTTATTATAAGTGACAAGTGAACAATTAAAGAGCCAATTGTTAACACTCGTAATCACAAATGTACCCTATAACCGACTTTTTAAGCCGCTTTTGGATCGAAATAGTCACTTGAGTACCATTTTGTAACGCATAATATTTGCGAAACATGTTTTGCTTGCATGTACATAATATCAGAAGGAGATTGTGAAGCCATTTTGATGTGATTTGATTTTAAGTACACTCTGTTTATATATGATGTTGTGTTAATTTTACGGGGTAATTTAAATTTATCGTAAAGAATATACACATTTATTGTTAAAATTTTCACGCGCCTATGCTATATTGTAATATAATCAAATAAGTTTAACAAAATAAACAGAGACAAACAAATCAATATTTCATATTTGTGTTTTAATGACATTAAAATTACTGCATGGGTTTGTATTTAAATATCAACTACAAAATCAATAACGAAAACTCGTAATAAGTGATAAAATCATACTTAATATAAAAATATTATAGGTTATTAAGAGTAAAAAAATGGTGGTCATTGTCTGCATCTACAATGAACTATTGTAACTCAAAATTAGTGTTGCGACCTGTATAAAGTTACACACGTGTACCATCATATTGACGTGAGCTCTAGAAAGGTTCACAGGTGTTGTGTTACGATGCGAGCAACCTAACAGCGTACATGTGAACCTCTGAATAGCCCATGCCGAATTACATATCTTATAAGGTTTTTGTTCAGCTATGAAAATGAAAGCTGACTAGAAGAGCAATGGTGTCCTGGCAAAACGCCAATAGTTACGTAATAAGCTACATTTACACCGCTATAGATTCCTTACACAGGTTTAGGTGGGTATGCTCGCTTTATTACAGCTAATGTACCACGTGTGACCTCTGTTAATGCTAGGATATCATCAATGAACTAAATGTGGCCTTTTAAAGAGAATAAAATGCTATTTGGGATGTACCTTAATGAAGATTACAGTCGATATACCTTATCTTGTTTTCCTATTGGTCTATGCGTTCCGTGAAGTTTGCGGGTGATTCAAAACTGCAAAATTTTGTATGTCGTATGTGACGTATGTGACCGAAATGTATATGTAAGCACTAGCGGCCGCCCGCGACTTCGTCCGCGTGGAAAAGTAACTTTTACCCCCCTTTTAACCCCCTTTTCGCAATAAAAAGTAGCCTATGTTATTTCTCAGGGTCTAGATCATCTGTATACCAAATTTCATATAAATCCGTTTAGTAGTTTTGGCGTGAAAGAGTAACAGACAGACAGACAGAGTTACTTTCGGATTATTAATATTAGTTAGGATATAATATTAGTTAGGAAGTTAGGATTTAATTTGCTTTTGTGGCCACTAAACGTCATCTTGAAAATTTTTTTTGGACGGCCTCCAAGCCCGTTGTTTCAGCGAAGCATCCTAAGTTTATGTGTGACTGTGTGTCCCCCCAGGGCCTGACGCGCGCGTTCCGCAACATCCCGGGCGTGGAGATGCTGAACGTGGACAAGCTGAACCTGCTGAAGCTGGCGCCGGGCGGACACGTCGGCCGGTTCATCATCTGGACGCAGTCCGCCTTCGACAGGCTGGGTGAGTGTCCGCCATCATTGTTTATTATAGGATTATCAACATAGGAAACAACAATAGCATACAAAAAAAAACGGCGGCCATCTTGGATTTGAAATATGTCACAATAAATATATTCTGCTACTCAAGCCCTTTTTTAAGATATCCATGTATAGTGATTTTTATCCAACATAGCTAAGAACACTCCGGTTATTCATCTTTCAAACAAAACAAAAACAAGATCAAAATCGGTTCATTTGTTTGGGAGCTACGGTAACCTCCCAATTGAGAGGTAAGACGTCTCAAACGGGCGCTGTTTCACTTCTGTGAGGCCGTGGTATCATTCCGTTGGAACCGGCCCATTTATACCAAAGCGTGGCTCTTCCACGCCCAATTGGGGGGAAGGAGGCTATAGGTTTGCAGCGAACTTGTGATTATTATCGGTAGGTATTGCAGGTGTATAAGGGAGGGGGGCGACGATTGCTTACCATTAGGTGATTCGTATTCTCGTCTGCCATCTATCACATAAAAACAATATAGAATCAGCAAATCTTGGAAACATGAAACATCAGTGTACCCACAAATTTGTTTTCAAAACAAAAGGTTTTTAGAATCCCTCATAAGCCTTACTCTTTACGTTGAATACGTTTTGAGTTACGAATGTGGAGGGTATAGCGTCACTCCCGAAGGAAACATCAGGTCAGGCTGCGAGTCTGCTGGTGTGTCGACATGAGGAGGACATTTATATATATTTATAAGTCAAATAGGGTCGCGGGTTCAATTCCCGCATCAACACGAAATAAATAATAAATTGAGACAACATAACATACATTGTCCTGGTCACAAACTAAGGTTTTCCCTTGTACTATGGAAACCAGAAACAACGAAGGAACCACAAACACCCAGACCCAACACAAATATCTGTTTCATTAACAAACATTTGTGTTGGTGCGGGAATCGAACCCGCGACCCTTGCGTCTCAACCGGCGTTCAAACCATTGCGCCAAATGGGTCGTCAAATATTTATAATAATTATTTATTAAGGTGAAATGGCTGATTGCGGCAGTAAGTAAAGTAAGTATTTTGTCTAATATTATCTTTGTTGGCAGATGCCCTCTTCGGATCATGGAAGACGCCTTCCAAGGAGAAGAAGAACTTCAACCTGCCGCAGCCCAAGATGGCGAACACCGACCTCAGCCGCCTGCTCAAGTCCGATGAGATCCGCAAGGTGCTGCGCGCGCCCAAGTTAGTACCATGCGTTATACTATTTACATCATCATCAGCCTGTCTCAGTCCACTGCTGGACGTAGGTCTCCCCGTACGTTCGCCATTGAATGAATGAATGAATATGCTTTTTATTGCACACAAAACAGAGGTATAAAACTTAAAAACTAGTTATATTAGGAGTAATGTACAACAAAGGCGGCCTTATCACTATGAGCCATTTCACCCTGTCTTCGGCTAGAAGCATCAAATCTGTACCAATGGATTTTCGCAGATCATCACTCCATCTAGCCGGAGGCTGTCCTACAGTGCGCTTTTGTATGTGCTGGATAAATAATTCGGTGATGATGGACTCTCTGAGGCTAGTTTTCAGAGCCTCGAGCACCGCAGACGGGTGGCAAGCCTCTCTGTCTTCCACCGGATTCATTTCGGGGAGTGCGCTGAGGTTCTGCATAACTTGATCCCCCCCAGCCCATTCCACTACCGGATGACAATCGATTTGCCCCCTGCCTGTACAAAGCGATTCGCTTCCACATTTATCATACGGATAGCTAAGGAGTGGAACTCCCTGCCGAGGTCTGTTTTTCCCGACCACTATAATCTGGACATCTTTAAGGCAAGAGTGAACAGGCATCTTCTAGGCAAACACGTGTCATCCTATACTCTGATTCATAATCATGTAATGTAAACTGACAGATGAAAATGACAAGTTTCTATGCATTTTGACATTTTGCATGTGTCAAATTGAGTGATAATGTATGGGGATGACACATTGACATCTGTCAGTTTACTTTGCATGATTATGAATCGGAGTATAGACCTCATCGTCACTTTCCATCAGGTGCGATTGTGGTCAAGCGTTGGCCTATAGTTTAATAAAAAGAAAATGTTTAAGCCTACGTTTTTTATATGATGATACTCTCTATCAGAGCATTGGGTTATGACCACCATGATTACTCAATCACGTTGACACATTCTGACTCAAACATCACAACCACAACAGCCCATCCCTTCCATATACCTCATATTAACACTTTTCTCGTGTTTGCAGCAAGCGCGTGGTGCGCGCGACGCGCAAACTCAACCCGCTGACGAACGCGAGCGCGATGCTGCGCCTGAACCCGTACTCGGCGGTGCTGCGGCGGAAGGCCGTGCTCGACCAGCACAGGAAGAACAACCAGAGGGCGCTGGCGCTCGCTGAGAAACGCGGAGTGAGTATACTGTGCTATTTAATAGATCACCAAAAAGATTTAGGGTGAACGCTCCAGTAGTTGACCAATTAAGGCAGATTTCGATACAAAAAAAATGTTTACTAAATATCTACTAGAAATTCTGACTTGATTATTTTTGTGTATATTAAAAATTTGTTATTTATCAATATAAACTCATGAAATTTTAATTTAGTTTTATCATTATTTTATTATTAATTAATAAATTAAAATTTCAGCTTATGCGCTAGTAGTTGTCCAGAGGGATTTTACTAGCGACTGCTCTAGATTCTGATTGGTTGCTAGGCTGATTAGTTTTGACACATCAATTTGTAACCAATAAGAACATCTGCTCGTTTGAAAGCTTTATATCGGCGCTTAAATTGAAAATGGTCAACTACTATGCATGGTCAACTACTAGAGCACTGACCCTATGTAAATGTGTCCGGTTTTAGCAATATTAAACATTATTGTTCCTTGTTACGTGTAAAAAATATTGTATTGCATCTCAAAAAATCCACTTTTCATGTAATTTATTTATTAGATCACCAAAAAGATTTATATAAAAATGGCCGTTTTTAGCAATGATTAACATTATTGTTCCTTTTCACGTGTAGAAAATATTGTATTTCATCTCGAAAAATTACAATCAATTTACTTGCATCGAAGGTGCAAAATGGGTAAAATTCACCAAATTGAAGTATTAATGAATTTTATACTTGACCACGTGACTATCGGTTTCAGCCGAATCTGAAGCCACGGTTTATATATTAACTATAATATAAATAAATAATAAAACACCTTTCCAATATACAGTTTTCCGCTAATATTTTTTAACGGACCTAAAATAAATCCTCAAATGATGATACTCTCTATCAGAGCATTGGGTTATGACCACCATGATTACTCAATCACGTTGACACATCCTGACTTTACCATCTTCCCCCAACTTGCCCCGCTGTACCAAACATCCGACTAACAATACCAAAATTTCAGATCAAACTGTCCGAGAGCGACCCCGCAGTCAAAGCAGAGAAGCTGAGGATAAAGAGGGGAGCTGCGGTGAAGGCCTCCCTGGCCAAGAAACCCAAGAAGCCAGCGGCTAAGAAGACTGCGCCCCCCGCGCCTAAGAAGAAGGCGGCGAAAGTAGCTAAACCTGCCGCCAAGAAGTGATTGACTAAATAAACTTTATAAGGACATTCGAGTTTCTTTTTGCCCCCCTTTTTAACCCCCGACGCAAAGACGGGGGTTATAAAAGCTTAACTTCTTAGCTAGGATAAAAATCAATCCAAGATGGCCGCCGTCACAAAGCTATGTATACTTTTATATCCAATATCTTTGAGCTATACTCTGATTCATAATCATGTGAAGTAAACTGACAGATGAAAATGACAAGTTTCTATGCATTTTGACATTTTGCATGAGTCAAATTGAGTGATGATGTATGGGGTATGGGGATGACACATTGACATCTGTCAGTTTACTTTACATGATTATGAATCAGAGTATAGGTATTGTAAGTTTTAACACAACTCCCACAAGGGTATCATATAAAAAGGGCTCGAGTATATAGCAGAAATATTATATAGGTATTGCAATAAACTTTAAATCCAAGATGGCCGCCGCCAGAAGGTTATCTTTAAATTTTATTTCATTTCATTTTGTGGATGATTTTCGTAATTCCTTCAAAAAATATTGTTTACAAATGCACTAATATAAAAAAGGTGTAATACAAAGTTATCCGACAATACTACAGAAAGTCAGTATTAAATAAAACAAAGCTCATAGAATAAAAGGCGTTTTATTATAACATTGATTACTCGACGCTCTCAAACCAATAGCAATTTAGGTTAAATTGAAACAAACTTAATGCTAAGGCATTCCGATTTATTACAATTAATATATGGGTATATTCAACACCAAAAATATTTCAAACTTAATTATAGTGCATGGGTATAATGATAAAATCATTATATTTAGACTAAATCATAAAACTATAAGGATTTCTCGTGTACGGCTGTACAACAATCATACTTAATTAGTAAAGATAATACATAGAGGAAATGATCACACTATACTCTGATTCATAATCATGTAAAGTAAACTGACAGATGAAAATGACAAGTTCCTATGCATTTTGACATTTTTTGCATGTGTCAAATTGAGTGATAATGTATGGGGATGACACATTGACATCTGTCAGATTACATGATTATGAATCAGAGTATACTTGTAAATTTTGTGCTTACTAAGGTATTTATACAAATAAACATAATAAAACGTTTACCTATATTACAATTACTGTCCTTACGTACTCTGTCGAAAGCAAAATTGAGTTCTTTTTTATTGTTATACGCTCCTCTTGTAGGATATGGAGGCAAAAAGAATTCGTACGGATTGGATGTAAATGTTCACAGATACAACCTGTATATTATTATTTTATACTCTGTCGTTGAATATTTTAAAACAAATATAAAAAAACTTTCACTTGCGATAGTATACGTAGGAACAGTCATAATTTCTCTATATATTATTTTTACTATTATTCTTACAATATAAATACTAAAACAGAGTCCAAACACTTATTTAGATATATAATGGAAATGGTACAACTGTACAGTCAGCTACTTTAAAACCTTATGCACAGTAAAATTAGTTAATTTACATCTCTGTGTATAAAACGTAAGATTCAATGGTTATTGAGTTTTGACATTTTGCGAAGGTTCATATGTAGCTGATATTACATACATTATATTGAGGATTAACAAAATTCAGAAAAAAAAAGAAATAATATTTATGTTAGATAAAAATGTAAGCTAGGTTGATTTTTTGGTCATTGTAAACATAAAAAACATTTTAGCATTCCTAAATATGAAGTTAAAACTTATACAAGTAAATTATTAGCATTAATGACATGTTAAAAATAATATAATATTAGACATAAGTGGTTAACAATATGATGTTAATGTTTTGACCACATTGTCTTTGCTATTAATCCATCTATAAATATTATATTTCTCGTTTGGACTCAGTTAAATTATTTACCGAGCGTTCATACATACCAAACTATGAATAAAAAACAAACTACATAATATATTTTATTATTTATATCTCCACGCGAACAAAACCATGTACCGACAAATCAAAGAGAAAAAAACGAAAAAAATATACAATTTTTCCTTCAACATCCTTGTTTGGAGAGTTATGCTACCTTCAGGTAGGAAATACAGCTTGTTTGCTTTATATTTCACTGATATTAGTTATTGAAAACTGGCATAAACACGGAATAATTACAAAAAATAAAAAGATACACCAATACACTCTGTCAATAAATTCGTGAAAATTCTTGAGGAACTATTACTGAGTTCCATAGTATTGTAACCAATGGGGCTACCATACTCTATGACGTAAGCGGCAGTGGCGCCATCAATTTATTTCATGACTTTCTTGATGCATTATAATTGGCCATACAATTAACGCTCATACATCCATTTTCATACGTATCATAATATTTAGTGATACATACAGAACTTTTTTTTTAATCTTTCTGATTTTGTCTAATTTTCCAAATATGATGTCAACATAACCAAACATCTAAAATATTCTTAACTTAACACAAATTTTCCAAATTGTGGTATTTAAACGTTCCAGTTTTCAATAACAACATAAAGATGAAAAATTCATAAACGAAATTCAGTTTTTAACAGTTTAGGAAGATATTTTAAAAGATAAGATGGAGACTAGAAAATTTGAGGCTTTTCTGACAATACAGGCAAGTGGGACGCCCAAGGTATCGCTGGGTAAACCAGAGGGGCAATTCTTGTGATTTCTGAACTTAGAGATTTCACACATTCGTCCACCTAAGTACTACAGTACATACTTTTCATATGTGATAGCCTCTGTTGTTTATCAATACAACCTGTATCAAAAATGTTTTATGTCAAGAACATTTCGTGTCAGCTTGTAAACCGTCAATAGTCGTGAAATTTATTCTTGAAGAACTATTACGGAGTTCCATAGCATAATAACCAATGGGGCTACCATACTCTATGACATAAGCGGCAGTGGCGCCATCAATTAATTTCATGACTTTCTTGATGCATTATCTATGTCAGGCCTCATAACTTAGCTAAAAAGCTGTAACGGGCACTTCGTTAAATTCATTTAATCTTATCAAGTGAGAGTTATTTTGATGTGAAATCTTAGGAAAGTTACTAATCTAAAGAATGTAATGATTGAAGGTGTTGATAGATTTAAAAATAACATTATTTAATTTGCCTAAAATTCATTAGTTGATTTTTTAATTTATTGACTTGGCTTTTATTTAAATTATTATTTACCACAGACCTTAAGGTCTTCCGTATCCTTAAGGATATAGAAGATATAAACAACATGTAATTTTGAGTTGGTTAGTAAAATGCTGTTTAAATGTTTTTCCTAGAGTATCCATCCGTGTACCAAAAATATTGTTGGATTCTTGGGGTATTAACCAAATTTCAATTTAAAAATAAATGTAGCGATCACTGACACATGACACAAGATCGAGCAGTGAAAAGAGTGTACGTACAGCCACACATCAAGTATACAAAACTGTCAAATTTCTTCAATCGACTCTCATCTTACTGTCATACACATTAGGTTGAATATCAATTGAGGAATTTTGACAGGTTGTGGTAACCTGATGTGTGGCTGACTGTACATGGGACGTTCATTTTGATTGACCGGATGGTGCATGTGGTAGTGAGCCTGCCTCATACGCCAAAGGTCGTGGGTTCTATCCCCACCCTGGACAAACATTCGTGAGCCATCAGTTTAAGTTTAACTGTGGAATGTAACAATACCAGTGCTTTTCAAGATGACAATTATAAGCTTAAACTTTGATTTTTAATCAGGTGGAGTAAACTGACAGATGCAAATGTCAAGTTTCTATACATTTTGACATTTTTCATCTGTCAAATTGAGTCATAATGTGTGGGGATGACACATTGACATCTGTCAGTTTACTCTGCATAATTAAAAATCAGAGTTTAGATTCTCCCAAATACATAATTCTTAAGGTATATAAAATTAAAGGAAGACCTTGGAAATCCCAGCCATTGAAATCATATAATAGCAAACCATATTCAGAGGTGGTTTATGGTTGTAAAATATGTTGGTTACTGATCTAATTTGTGGTGACCTAAGTGATTACCGAATATCCAAACATTTGTACAGATGTAGTTCTCATAATGGATCAAACAAAGAGGTGGTTTTACAATGAAGTGGTTACTAACAGTTCTTTACCTCAATCTAACTGCGGTGACTCAAGTGATAGCCACATTTAAATATTTATACAGAAGTGGTTTTGTAAGGGACCAAAAAGAGGTGGTTTCAAAATGAAGTGGTTACTAACCGATCTTTACCTCAATCTAGCTAGGTTTGGTAAGTGGTTACCGATAATCGTATAGGTGGTTACCTCGTTCTGTCACGTTGGACTAGTGGCTTCGTGCGACGCCCCTGCGAACCGACCGCGTCTCTGCCGCTGTCGAGAGATTTGCTTTTTATACAGGGTGTCCCAAAAAAGTAAGTTAAGAGGATTTTTTTTCGTAATGGGTGTAATATACAGATATTTATTTACTATATTTGTGTTTCCTCTTTGTCTGATATCCTTAGCACAAGTGCTTAAGCTACTTAGTACGGAGACAGGTCAATGTAAGAGGTTTTGTATGTAAAGCTTTTTTCTGACATTCAATTTACTCTGTCCATAAAGTATTGAAATTTATTATTGATAATCTATTATGGAGTTCCATAGTATTATAACCAATGGGGCTACCATACTCTATGACGTACGCGGCAGTGGCGCCATCAATTAATTTCATGACTTTCGTATTGTTATGATGAAGTTTTTCAGACATTCATTTGTCACATAGTCTTTCATGCAAAATCGTTTCATATCTATCTATCTATATTAAGTCGAGTTACACCACCTATAACTTAATGAAGGCTGTATCGAATTTTATGATTTTTGATTTATATATTTTTTATTACAAATAATAATTCAAAAAGATTGAAACGTAAGCTTATGACATCTCTGATAGTCCAAGTTTGTAAAAAGTATAGCATGTACGTACAGGCCACTAATCAAATTATACAAAACTGTCAAATTCCTTCAATCAACTCTCATCTTACTGTCATATACAATAAGTAGAATATCGATTGAGGAAATTTGACAGGTTGTGGTAACCTGATGTGTGGCTGACTGTACTTCACGTATATAACCACCGTCATACATCTGTACGAAAAACTAGACGCCCGCACTAACTTGTTCGCAATTTTAGTTCTAATCTCTGCAAATAGATGGCGCTGGGCGTCGTTTACACCGCGCAAGTGTTTTGTTTTTACGGTTTCCCTATAATCCTTGTCGTTATCTTTAGATTGTACTCTTTATAATTAGTATAGATAGAAGATAGATAAAGAGAAATAAAGTATGTCTGTTTGAAGAGACATTAAGCCATAGTATCGACAACTTGAAAGATTTTTCCTAAAATGTCAAAATAAAAAGAGATACCAATAAATAAGATTAGTGGCAAGTTTTTCAATATTACTAGTGGCCCGCCCTCACTTCGCTTCGGGACCGTAATTCAGAAATGAACCAATAGATGGCGCTGTGCTAAATTACATCGCGCAAGCGTTTCGTGTTTTCGGTTTACCTATAAGCCTTGTTGTTGTCTATAGAAGTTATCTCTTTATAAATAGTATAGAAGATATAGATATATTATTAGTTTGATGACAAAATATTTTGACAGACATGTTAAGAAGTATTCTCAACAATACTTTTTGAGATCAATTTTTTTCCCTTTCAATGAACACGTAAAAATATCCTTCTATAAATAATATAAGTTTTTAGATTTAAAAATGATTGAAAATATGAATGATTATAATTTGGAAAGCATTTTAAGTAAAGTATGTCTCATCCCAATATATGATCTAGATTAAACACATTTCTCCTATGTTGCAAAACGGATACTAAAGTTAGTTATGGTTTAAATACAGAGTGTATCTGTGAACATTTACATCCCTTTAACCACGTGTTCTATCAACCATTCTGAACAACATTTGTTCAAAATTTTTCGACTTCCCATACAAAATGACCAAGTCACGTGACCGACTTTCTATGGAAAGATGAAAAATTTTTATGCGAATTCTGAAAAGTCATAGAACAAATGTTGTACAGGATGGTTGGTAGAACACGTACGTACACACATAGGGATGTTCACAGATACACCCTGTATGATGCCACTTTTATAATAGTGACAGCTACAAGTTTAAGCTAAGACTAATTTAAGACCACGATTTGTAATAAGAGGGATTAAATAATGATAAACAGTTACATTTAATGTAACATTATATTTAGAGACGATTCTAAACAATTTTTATTTTCATACAGACTTTTTCCTATGAACTAGTATCAGCCTATATACTGTCCCACTGCAGGGCAAAGGCCTCCATCATAGAAATCAAGTTATCACTACTATGATGGGATTAGGCTTAATCACCACGCGTGCCTAATGCGGATTGGTGATCACAAACCCGAGCTATGTTCGAAAAATTCGAAACATACTTTTGCTCGACCCGGGAATCGAACCTGGGACTCCGAGATCACGGCCCGGTACTTAAACCACTAGACCAACGGGGCTATGAACTAGGAAAGTCTAAAAACATAAATTGTTAAGAATGGTCAATCAAGTTTGTTTTTAAAATAATATAGCTGTATTACTTGTCAAATTTCCTCATTGGGAACCAAATCCGCTAGATGTCGTACTATTAGACTGAAGTCCAACTTCAACGGTATTGGTTGTTTCGTCTGTCAAATTGACATTTTGACAGAACACTTTGCCGATAAGCCCCAGTCTTTCAAATGCCATCTAGAGGATTTTTTAGATTTTAACCTGGTAACACTTTCAACCAATCTTCATCCGAGAATAATCTATGGTATATTGTAACGAAGGGTATAGCTCAATACCAGACTCTTGAAGGCTGTAGCTCTATACCAGCGTTTCCCAAAAGCCGGGTCGCGACCCGGTGCCGGGTCACCGAAATGAAATAACCGGGTCGCGACACTTTCGCCTTATTTTAAAAACATGGGTAATACCTAACTTGGATTCCTTAGTAAAAAATAAGAAACAGCTGCATACTTCGCACTAACAAAATATTAGTACCTAGTACTAATAAACGTTTCTACTATTAATAAATGTGTATTATTTAACCTTAATGGAACCAGCTTGAGTTTGAAAGTAGGTACTTAGTGGGTCACGAAGGGCCAGTGTGAAAATTACCGGGCCATGGCATAACAAAGTTTGGGAAACACTGCTCTATACCATAGACTCTTGGATAACGATTGGTCGAATTTAGCCTATAAAATAGTGTATCTGTGAACATTTACAAATAGTCCGAGGCAAGAAAGTGTAGTTATGACCTTGAGTGCGCAGAAAACAATTTTGATAGAAAGTCTTCTTTTTTACAAGTGCGCAAAATAACGGTTATCGCTATACTTTCGTGCCTCCAGCTATACCTTTAACCATATGTTCATAGTTGGTAGAAGAGTGGTTAATGGGATGTAAATGTTCACAGATACACCCTGTATAGATCTAACATTGGGACAGACGGTGAAGGCAGCACAACTCTCCATACGATCAAACTTAAGTAACAAAGTCATATCCTAAATATTTCTTGTTTTTTCGTCTTACCCTAGCAGCTTTCTTCGGGTCATCATATTCCTCTCCGTCCTGTTCATACGTTATATTGTTCTCGATGACCCAATCTTCCTCTTCTCCGGTGGAAGTCCTCATCTGAATCTGTTTGACCTGGTCTCTCACCGCTGAGAACCGTTTCTTCCTCTTCTTGCCGGACTCCGGGGTGTCCTTGGACCGTTTCCTCGGTCTCTCCTCGAGCACCAAGTGTTGGTACTCCTCGACTATATAGTTTTCTGGCTCGTAGCTGGTTGTTATTTCTACACCAACGGAGGGGTCCACGTCTGGTAGGATGTAGTAGTTCTCGAAGTTGCCTGGGGATGGTGGAAAATTTATAAAAATTAAGCTACTACACATCAACCGTAGGAAAGTCACGTTCGGCATGAATGGGCGTCACGTTTCGGCTCGATCGGAGTGATACCACGGCATAAAGAAGATCGGCGTGGGACCATTTAAGTATTACGTAAGCAGATTTTTTGTGAAATTCAACTTAATTTTAATTTAATTGAAAAGTTACGAATGATGAAAACATCAATTCTGCCTTACGAAATAAGAGTCACTTTCAAGTTTTTTTTTCTGCATCAAGGATACGAAAATATCTGATCCGAATTTTAAGTAGTTAAATATTCCAAATGTAGTCAATAAAAAATTATCTGTAGTAATTATTTGGTTATGGTAAGAGTTAAACATCGTGTTGTGTCTAAAAAACGCTAAATTCATAGGTAAAGACACTATCAATATTTCTATTTCTATAAAACAAACCCAAACCAAAACAGATGATGTTGAATGTACTAAGCGTTTCGCTTCTTCTTTCTTGGTACGAACTGCTAACGAATGGAACAACTTGCCGGCTTCTGTATTTCCAGAGAGCTACAATTTGGGTGTCTTAAGTCGAGAGTGAATAGGCTTCTTCTGGGAAAGCACGCTACATCTTAGACCTCATTGTCACTCTCCATGAGGTGAGATGAGGTCAAGTGCAAACCCATCTTATTTCTACAGTGCGAAGTGGGTGGTGGGGAACGGCAAAGTCGATCGTAAGGTTCGGCACGACATGGCAGGAAATGTGAAGTAATTCTGGGGCTTGTGCATGTGTCCAAATTGTCTTTATTTTCCAATAACTTCCTATAGAATTTTAAGTAAAAAACGTAAAAATTTGCGATATGGGTCATAGTACAACTGGGCGGTGTGTGTCGGGTGGAAATGGTAAAAACATGGGAAAAACAGTTCGTGCAAAGTTTATTATATTCCGTTTCCAACATCAAAGTGGACATTACAGCAAAGACAAAAATGGATAGCTGCTGTGAAGAGAAAAAAGTAATAAATTTAACCTAGTACACATTTTTCACGAGAGAAGAAAACATACTCACTTTTTACACAATTTTTTTCAATTTCGTTAAAAAATTAGTCGAAAATTAATATCACAAAGATATCTTAACATCTAGTTGACATGATTTGACAGATGACAAGTCCTGAATAGTTGCGGCCACTAGGGGCGATGTCACCGCGCACACAACGAATATAAAAATATAAAAAATAAATAAAAAGACCCATTCAAAACTTACAGTTACCTGGCAGCGTGATCTCATTGATGTCTGCGGTGAAGTGTCGCTTCTTGCGGCCGCTCGTGTGCTTGATGTACGCGTACTTGGGCTTCGCCTCCTCGGGGATGATGTTCACCATCCACTCGCGGCTCTCTGCTGGTATCTCCTGAGGGGACGAGGGTTGATATGTGAGAAATCAAATTACAGAGTGTATCTCTTACGAGGACTCGTTTAGCGCAATGGTTTGAGCGCGTGAGACGTAAGGGTCGCGAGTTCGATTCCCGCACCAACACAAATGTTTGTTGATGAAACAGATATTTGTGTTGGGTCAGGCGACCTATTTTTGAACTTTCGTGTCACTAAAAATGTGTGACTCGCATGATTTTTGACATCCGCATTTTTGAATCATTCGAAAACGAGCGATTTGCAACGAGTGGTGTAAACCACTCGTTTCCGTGAGGCGAGTGGACGCATTTACGTCAAACATTAACGAGTTAACACTATACTTTGACAAGATTGGCGACACACTAAGCGAGTGATTTCAAAAATAGGGAAAATTATGAATCATGCGACTCACGAGACGTGACTTGCAAAACGAGTAGTTTTGATTGGACGAAGCGAAAATTCAACAATAGGTCTACTGGGTGTTTGTGGTTCCTTCGTTGTTTCTTGTTTCCATAGCACTAGGGAAAACCTTAGTTTGGGATCAGAACAATGTATGTGATCTTGTCTCAATTTATTTATTATTATCTGTGAACATTTACATCCCTTTAACCAACAAAATTCGTTCTATGACTTGAAAAATTCGCATAAAAAAATTTCATCTTTCCATATAAAGTCCCCAAACTCTGTATACAGGGTGTATCTGTGAACATTTACATCACTTTAACCACGTGTTCTATCAACCATTTTTTGTTCAACAATTTTTCGAAATTCATCCAAAATTTTTCCGACTCCTTTTGCTGTAATGCATGTATCATGCTGCCAACCTCCACTCCCGGCTGCCTACCTTGACCTCCTCCATGGTGATCTCTTGCGCGATCTCGTAAATGTATGACTATTCTTGACTTTCCTGACTATCCTTGACATCCTCGAGCCAGGCCGACAATGCTGCTAACCTTCACTCCCTCCCTCCGTTCCCGGCTGCCAACCTCGTAGATGAAGCTGACTATCTTTGACTATCCTTGCCTCCCTCGCCCCAGCCCCCCGCTGCCAACCGTCCCCGGCTGCCTACCTTAACCTCCTCCATGGCGATCTCCTGCTCCTGCGCGATCTCGTAGATGAAGCTGACTATCATTGACTTTCCTGACTTTCTTGACCATCCTTGACATTCTCGACCCAGTCCACCGCTGCGAATCTTCACTCCCGGCTGCCTACCTTGACCTATATCCTAGATGAAGCTGACTATCATTGACTTTCCTGACTATTATTGACTTTCTTGACCATCCTTGACATTCTCGACCCAGTCCTCCGCTGCCAATCTTCACTCCCGGCTGCCTACCTTGACCTATCTCCTAAACTAAGCTGACTATCTTTGACCATCCTCACCTCCCTCGCCCCAATCCCCCGCTGCCAACCTTCCCCGGCTGCCTACCTTGACCTCCTCCATGGTGATCTCCTGCTCCTGCGCGATCTCGTAGGCGAAGCTGACTATCCTTGACTTTCCTGACTTCCCTTGACTTTCCTGACCATCCTTGCCTCCCTCGCCCCAGCCCCCCGCTGCCAACCGTCCCCGGCTGCCTACCTTGACCTCCTCCATGGTGATCTCCTGCTCCTGCGCGATCTCGTAGATGAAGTTGTCGGCGACGGCGGGGTCGTCCTCCATGATCTGCAGCACCTCGCCGCCGCCGGGGGCCGTGGGTTCCGCCTCCGTAGACGTTTGCGGGATTATCTGAACGAAAAAAAAAAAGTAATCTATACTATTTATAAAGAGATAACTTCAATAGACAACGACAAGGCTTATAGGTAAACCGAAAACACGAAACGCTTGCGCGATGTAATTGATAATATATTTACAGAAAAAAATATGTGGTGGCAGACAAGCAGACGAATCACCAACATTAACTAATCACCAAATAATAAAAGTCAAACTTTTATTAATTAATTTAGCAATGGCCGTTCTCTCCCATATTGCAGTGTCCTCCCGGTTTAGTGATACCTACAGTTATTAACTTATTATGTAACTACCAAATGATAATGTAACCTATAATATAATAAAGATTTGAGTACTGTAACTGGCCATCCATAATTCATACTATAGATAGATAGATACTCTTTATTGCACAACACATAATAGAACTTAATGCTAATAGTAATTTCTAAATACAATATCGGCGGCCTTATCGCTAATAGCGATCTCTTCCAGACAACCTTTGGGTAGAGGAATAATGCAGTGAATTAACAAGGGGTAAGGCAGTGCATTGCTACTATACTATAGGTACCCAAAACTGGAATTCAAGACCAAAACATCTACTACAATGTTGCTACTGCAATAAAATGATCGTACCATAGTATATCCCTTTTTTCTAAAAACACTCGCTGATTTAATTTATTTATTGGTAATTGTGATTAATATAATTAAAAAAAAAATTACTTTTTTTTCACATAAATAAAAGACACTTTAATAAATATTTAACCATCCGTAATTTTAGTTTTCAAAGATGGTATTACGCTTGTAACACTTCAGATGTTAATAACATTTGGTCTCTTCCCACAACATCTATACTAATATAATAAAGCTGAAGAGTTTGTTTGTTTGTTTGAACGCGCTAATCTCCGAAACTACTGGTGCGATTTGAATAATTCTTTTTTTATTGGATAGTCCATTTATCGAGGAAGGCTATAGGCTAAGTTACTTTTCCACGCGGACGAAGTCGCGGGCGGCCGCTAGTTTTTAACAATGTATGGAAACTTGACAGTATAGTCTGCATAATAAGAAAAGTAAGGTTATCGAAACCTGAAAAGTAAGGTTAGTGACGTTTTCCGTCACTTGAAAATGACATAAGTGACTTTAACAGATTTGACAGTGACGTATTTGTCGTGGATTTTTTGGTCTTGAATTCCAGTTTGGAGTATAGTTAAAGTTATGTGTATTTTAAGTCGACGCCAGTGGCGTAGCGTGCCTTGACGGGGCCCCGTATAAAGGGGGCCCTTATATGGGAAAAAAATGAAAAGAAATATTTATTTATCATAACATAATTAACCATTTTACAGAAAAAAAGTAATTGCTTTAAATATAGAATTTTGTCGTTTGTAAAATAAAATAAATTAGATTTTTTTTCATTTTTTTTCCTTACACACTTTGGGGGCCCCCGTGGGCCGGGGCCCCTATAATTGATACGGCATATACGGCGGTAGCTACGCCCCTGGTCGACCCTCACCTCGATGATCTGCTTGGGGTCCTGCATCTTGGTGATGACCTGCTCGGCCTGCGTGATGGACGCCTCGCTCTTGTCCGTCTCCACCTTCACCACCCACAGCTGCTTGCGCTGCAGGTTCTTCAGCGACCTGGGGAACGAGTGGAACTTGTGACTGATTGTCCTTTAAAAATCTATAATTTTATGGTGGTTATAGCAATTCTTTGCAATTCATTCTTAAGTAACGCACTTAAAGTTACACA
The DNA here is from genome assembly GCA_014851415.1 of Cnaphalocrocis medinalis. Lineage (NCBI taxonomy): Eukaryota > Metazoa > Arthropoda > Insecta > Lepidoptera > Crambidae > Cnaphalocrocis > Cnaphalocrocis medinalis. The sequence continues at coordinate 1,577,499 of CM026302.1, forward strand.
TTACCCAAGATACAGGCTGTGCCTAGTTTGGGATCCCCTGCTTACTTCAACAATTGTACTAGGCAATAATTAGATATTAATTTCATAATATATGTAAGTACCTAATTCTTTGCTAGTCTAAGTATGTAACTCGGAAAGCAATAAAGCATTTTTCATTTTCATTTTTTCATTAAAAATTCATCGACTGGTTCAGGTGTGACTCGAACCCACAACCTTCCGCAGTCCGGGTGGCTTTACTACCAATTATACTAACCGAACCCCTTGCTAAGCCGACCACAATATAATATTGATGAGAATATCGTAGCTCTCAATAGCTCATGGCGAATTAAGCACTTACAAAATTCGTTGGTTTTTTAATTTTTGTTCACATAGCCCAGTGTCCTTTTAAAATACAGTTTCAAACGTTTTCTATACTATTTATGAAGAGATAACTTCAATAGACAACGACAAGGCTTATAGGTAAACCGAAAACACGAAACGCTTGCGCGATGTAATTTAGCACAGCGCCATCTATTAGTTCATTTCTGAATTACGGTCCCGAAGCGAAGTGAGGGCGGGCCAAATAAACAGATCCCATTTTCTCTCTTTTTTTATGTTTTAGGTGGCAGACGAGCAGACGGATCACTAAGCGATGGCCGCAATCCATAAACACTTGCATCACCAGTACAGTCACAAGAGTGCTGTCAACCCACGACCTTTAGCGTACCAGGCAGGGTCACTACCAAATGCGCCATACAGCCAGTCGGATCTCAGTCTGACAGTACGCCATCTATACTCTAAACTGGAATTCGAGACCAAAAAATCTTCGACAGATACGTCACTGTCAAATTTGTTTAAGTCACTTATGTCATTCTAAGTGGCGTTTTTTAGGTTTCGCCAACCTTTTTGGCATTATTTTTCTTATTTTGCACACTAAAATGTCAAGTTTCCATACATTGTTAAAATGTTATGGGTAATATACCAAATGTTATTAACACCTGAAGTGTTTACAAGCGCAATACCATCTTGAAAATTAAAATTACGGATGGTTAAGTTTTTATTAGTGGTCTTATACCTACTTACGTGAAAAAAAAGTAAATAAAATATTTTTTTTAAATTATAGAATCAAAATTACCAATAAATAAATTACATCAGCGAGTGTTTTTAGAAAAAAGGGTTATACTATGGTACGATCATTTTATTGCAGTAGCAACATTGTAGTAGATTTTTTGGTCTCGAATTCCAGTTTAGAGTATAGAGGATTTTTCACGCGCGATAGCCTTCATCCGACCTCTGCTTCTAACAAAAATGTGTATTACTCACAGGTACCAAGTGTATCCACCAGCTGGCGCACGTTGAGGCGCGACACGTTCTCGTTGGGGTCGCCCTTCTGGTGGCTCGACGCTGTAGTTATGTTCCATGCGGATCACGTCCAGAGCTGTGGGGGGGGGGGGGTGATTATTGTGAAAATAAAAATGACAATCTATACCATTTATAAAGAGATAACTTCTATAGACAACGACAAGACTTATAGGTAAACCGAAAACACGAAACGCTTGCGCGATGTAATTGGACACAGCGCCATCTATTGGTTCATTTCTGAATTACGGTCCCGAAGCGAAGTGAGGGCGGGCCACTAGTAAGGAATATTTATCTATCTAGCCCCCTTTTAATTCCTAATCTTTTGCTAACAAAAACCATCTTCATACCTTTAGAAGCCTGGTTACTATCTCCAATGAACTTTTCGAATAAGTTCTGGTACCCGCCAGACGCCACCGCCCCTGCAACAGAGGCTCATATTACCCACAAACTAACTGAGGAGCTGGCGAACAAAAGCGGACTTGTCCGATTAATGCTTTTTTACTGGAGGGGTGATTTTTTAAAACAAGCAAATATAATCTTGCCACGTTTTTGATTTTTAGTGCATGCAAACGTCAACAAAGTACGAAAAATCAAAAACGTGGCAAGATTATATTTGCTTGTTTTAAAAAAATCACCCCTACTGTAAAAAACATTAATCGGACAAGTCCGCTTTTGTTCGCCAGCTCCTCAACTATACTCTCAATACATAGCTAAATACTTTACATTTAATAAAACAGACAAGGCCCGTTGGTCTAGTGCCGTGGTCGTCAAACTGCGGCCCGCAGGCGTTATTTGTGCGGCCCGCGATATAGTAGATTTATTTAATTACTAGTCAACTACATATTCGTACTTATCAGAAATCAGTTAGTGGTTTTTGAGTAGAGAAGTAATAGACATACATTTTCGCATTTATATGAATAGTGTGGACTACTATAATATATAAGGAGGATACGTAAGTACCTATGCAAAAGCTCTTGAAACGCATATACTGCAGCCCGGGCCCTGATGTTCATATTGATATGTGGCCCTTGAAGAGTAAAGTGTGACGACCGCTGGTCTAGTGGTTTAAGTACCAGGCCGTGATCTCGAAGTCTCAAGAGCAAAAAGTATGTTTAGAATTTTTCGAACACAACTCGGGTTTGTGATCACCAATCCGCATTAGGCAAGCGTGGTGATTAAGCCTAATGCCATCATAGTAGCGATGACTTGATTTTCTTTGCCCTGCAGTGGGACAGTATATAAGCTAATACCTAATATTAATTAACAATCCTCTCAGGCACCACCTTTTCAACAACTGTTTTAAAAAAAATTTTGTTTTCAAACATTTCAACCAATTGGTCACGTGACTTATTGGTTTTGTTATGGGCTTTTAGTTTTAAAAATACTTCCAATTCTACTGTTACGTACAAAACCAAAGGACTACATAATATTTACCTATCTATCTTAAGAAATGATATAGAAAATGTTACCGTAATGTGGCGTCCGGCGGTACAGAAACAACTTCTTAAAGCTGGAGGCACGAAAGTATAGCGATGACCGTTATTTTGCGCACTTGTAAAAAAGAAGACTTTCTATCAAAATTGGTTTCTGCGCACTCAAGGTCATAACTACACTTTCTTGCCTCGGACTATACAACATCTCATACATTGACCTGATTCCTACGAGTATGGTGGCCAGCACATCAAGTTACTACAATCTGTCAAATTTCTTCAATCGAACCTCACTTTTATGTCAAACGTATTTGGTTCAATATCAACTGAGGAAATTTGACAGATTGTAGTAACTTGATGTGCTGGCCACTGTACAATCAACCACACATCAGTTTACCACAACCTGTCAAATTTCCTCAATTGATATTCAACCTAATATGTATGACAGTATGATGGAGAGTCGATTGAAGAAATTTGACAGTTTTGTAACTTTATGTGTGGCTGTTCGTACTAATGAGGGTGTTTGCAAATGCAAAATCCGATAGATGGCGTTACGTTGACGCGAGGTCCAACTTTGAAGACATAGGTTATTTCATAACATCCTAACTAATATTATAAATGCGAAAGTAACTCTGTCTGTCTGTTACTCTTTCACGAATGGATTTAAATGAAATTTGGTATACAGATGATCTAGACCCTGAGAAAGAACATAGGCTACTTTTTATTGCGAAAAGGAGGTTGTAAAGGGTTAAAAGGGGGGTAAAAAGTTACTTTTCCACGCGGACGAAGTCGCGAGCGGCCGCTAGTAAATTCATAATTTTGACATGGTGCGTCAAATGTAACCAATCCACTCATAATATTCGTGTAAACGGAACAACTAGATACAGAAATCGCTAAGAGTAAAACAGACAGAATCATGTTTTTTTGTTTTTATCAGAGTTCCAATTTTTTTGCTGGACACAGTTATGAACTGCGCCCAACAAAGCTAGTTCCATAGTAACCCATAGTAATTAAGTGCGATTTTTGTTCGTATTTTTACAACCATAATCACCAACCAAATTGGGTATTTGACTAATCTCGATTTAGTAAAAAATATTGATACTCTATCAAAATATTGGTAAATAAGAACCAATGGCCAACATTTTCAGTTAAAAATTATCGTCTAGCTGGTTTTGTGAGCATTCAAAGTTTCATGGCAAGTCCATTTTTTAAGTATAAAATTAAAAAGTATTAATTATATCATTGAACTACCCTTTCATTTTCCACCAACTTTTTTAAATTTTAGTCAAATACCCAATTCAGTCGTAGTAAGATATAACAGGCTACCATACTACACATCGATCCGCCATTTTGTAGACCGTTCAACGAACCAATCTATCGGATTTTGCATTTGCAAACACCCACATTAAACGTTACTTTACCTCCCCTATGCACTTACCTTTCTTATTCTCCGGGGTCTGGACCATGGGGGCCACCTTCTCCTGCAGGGTCAGCAGCTCGGGCAGCATGGGGGAGTCGATCCACAGCCCCTGCGTGTCCAGCTCGAAGTGGTACCTGAACCAAGCGGGGAGACCTTATAGGAGCCCTAGATACAGCGTGAACGCGTTAAAGTGTAGACGCCGAAGAAGGCTCTATTCGCAAAGAGCTAATATTTGGCATATTCGGAATATTATTATGTATTTAATCCTACTACTATTATAAAGGCGAAAGTTTGTAAGGATGTATGGATGTTTGTTACTCTTTCACGTAAAAACTACTGAATGGATTTGAATGAAACTTTACCACAATATAGCTTATACATCAGAATAACACATAGGCTACAATTTATAAAAATATATTGTGTGGATTGTCCAAAATATGACGGTAAGTGTCAATAATTAACTCCATGCGTACGAAGTCGCGGGCGGCCGCTAGTATAACATATTTTATATTCATACGCCCTGTTGGTCTAGTACCGTGGTCGTCAAACTGCGGCCCGCGGACGTTAGTCGTGCGGCCCGCGGTAAACTAGATTCCTTCTATTATATCGTAAAAATATTCACATACATATTTCACGCAATATTTATTTACACAATGACAGCATCAATCAATCACTCATTTAAACATTGAAGAATAAAGTAAAGGCATCCAAATAGTTTGTATATAACAGGTCTCCCCCCCAATTTCTAATGACGGGGTTCGTGTATTGCGGTAGCCAGCAGTTGGTCGATGTGCCGCTTCCATGAGACACCGGAATCGGTTCTAATTATATAATGTAATTTGCCGACACGTCGCTCCACTGTCCCAAACTGCCAGCGCTGGCCGGAGTAGTCACGAGCTTGTACTCGTTGCCCGACTAGTAGCTGCCTCACTGGACGCTGATGGTCCGGGCGGGTTGATGTAGGCTGGCGGGGCGATAGGGTAAACGCCACGTGAAGGTTAGTTCGGACTTCCCGTCCGAACATGAGTTCATATGGGCTTTTCCCACAAGTCAAGGGTGTTCTTCGCAGGAGTAGTTTTATTTTCTTTATCTTGTGGTCTATGTCGCCCCTCTCCCCCCTCATTGTGTAGAGGGATTTTTTTATTGTTTGTACGAACCGTTCTGCTTGGCCGTTGGTTGCTGGGTGGTATGGAGCCGAAGTTTTATGTGTGATTCCATTCTGTCTTAGAAATGTTTCGAATTCACTAGAAACGAATTGTCTACCATTATCGGAGACAAGGCAGAGGGGTAGGCCAAATGTGGTGAACAACTCTTCTAACTTCTTAATGCACCACGATGTAGTTGTCGTTTTAGTAGGGATTATTTCCACCCACTTGGTTAGTGCATCAACTACAATAAATAGGTAGTATCCCTGCGTAGGGCCAGCAAAATCTATGTGTATCCTCTGCCAGGGGGCTGTAGGTACTTCCCAATGGTGTAGTTCAACTTTAGCTGGTTCATTTTGTTTCAATCTGCATTCTCTGCATGCTTTTACTAAGTGTTCTATATCCTTATCTATGTTCTTCCAATAAATATAGCTTCTTGCCAGTAATTTCATTTTTACGATTCCCAAATGTCCTTCATGGAGTTCTTTGAGTACCTCGGCTCGCAAGCTAGGCGGGATCATCATTCTTGTTCCCTTGAATAAGCATCCATCGTGGCATGTTATCTCATGTGCATTGTATCCGAATGTTTGTAGGTTTCTGCCTGTTTGAACTGCTTCTAATAAGTTTTTGTACATTGTGTCTTTTGCTGTTTCCGTAGTAATTTTTAAGCGATCAATATTCAATGTCGACAGTTGGTTTATATAGAAAGCAGTGTGTTGGTCAATACTGTTCGAATTATTTTCTACGGGGAATCGTGAAAGATAGTCGGCATTGCTGTTAGCGCCCGAAGTTCTGTATTCTATCTTGTAATCAAAGCCGGATAGGAAATGTGCGTAGTGGAACAACCTCATTGTGCTCATAGTTGGTAAGGTTTTATTTGGATGGAAAATTATTGTCAAGGGTTTATGGTCTGTAATTAGGATGAACTTACGACCATAACAGTAGTGAAAGAATTTTTTTAGACCCCAGTAGATTGCCGTAGCTTCTTTGTCTATTTGACTGTAATTTTTCTCGCTGCTCGTTAATGACCTCGACGCAAATGCAATGGGCTTGTCAGAGCCGTCGGGCATTCGGTGTGAAAGCACTGCTCCCAGACCTGTAGGTGACGCGTCTGTAGCCAAAACTATCATTTTGTTGGGGTCGAAATGTATTAGTGTCCGATCACTAGTAACTTCTTGTTTTATCTGTTTGAAACTTTTTTCGCATTCTTCTGTCCAAATGTATTTACTATCTTTCCTTAATAGTTTATTTAAGGCGTTTGAAATTGAAGCTAGATTCGGAATGAATTTGTTGTAGTAGTTCGCCATGCCCAAGAATGTTCTTAATTCGCTGGCGTTTTCCGGCTTCTTTGCGTCGAGAATTGCTTTTACCTTTTCTTTGTTTGTATGTAGACCAGCTGCATCAATTGTATGTCCTAAGTAATTTATACTTGTCTGGAAGAAGTGACATTTATCCCTATTTAATTTTAAGTTGTTCTCTTTTAGTTTCATTAGTACGGCGCGCAATCTTTCAAGTAATTCTTCTTCTGTCGCACCTTGAACTAAAATGTCGTCGAAAAAGCATTTTACTCCCTGTATTCCTTGTAACATTTTGTCCATGAACTTTTGCCAAAGATTTGGCGCCACTTTGACACCAAACATTAAACGGTTTACTTTAAATGTCCCTTTATGGGTGCTGAGTGTCTGCATCATGGAGCTCTCTTCGTCCATTAACATATTAAGGTAAGCCTGAGTTATGTCTAATGTGCAAAATAACTTACCCCCATTCATTTCGCTGAAGATGTCCTCTATTATTGGTATTGGATATTGTTCATCCTTAATTACCTTGTTCAGGGTGATCTTGTAGTCGGCGCATAGTCTTATGCTGCCGTTCGGTTTCACAATCGGCACTACGGGTGTACCCCATTCGGCGTTGTCAACTTTGGTTATTATATTTTGTTGGCATAATCTTTCTATTTCTTCGTCGACTTTGCTTTTTAAGGCGTATGGGATTCGACGAGGTTTGACAAATATCGGTCTGGTGTTTTCTTGTAGGACCAGATGGCCTTTGTAATTAGGAATACATCCAAGTGTGCCATCGAAAACTGATGCAAATTCCGTTAACAGGTCATCTAATTTGGTCTTCTCAATTGTTTTTACTGTATTGACATCAGCCAAATCTAATTTTATTTCACGTATCCATGCTCTACCAAATATAGGGTCGACGTCTTGTTTTATTATGTATAGTTTCCCCTGGAACATTTGACCCTTGTAATGAAATTTGACAAATGCCATACCTAGGGGTTCAATAATTTCCCCGGTGTAGGTTTTTAGTTTTATATCTGTTTTGTATATATTATTCTTCAGGCTTAAGCGCTTGTAGTCATTGTATGATATTGATGATAATGCAGCGCCAGTGTCCACTTCCATACGTAGTTCTTTTGTTTCGATACGAATTGTTATCATAAATTTATCGTGTTTGTTGGCTTGTATTGCATTGATGTCGCACATATTATCTTCTTCATTGTCATCGTTTATCACTTGATGGGTTTGCGGTCTATTTTGTTGTAAGCAGACTTCACCTAGGTGGCCTTTCTTTTTGCATTTGTAGCATATTGTGTCTGTGAATCTGCATTTATCCGCTCTATGATCAGGATTGCCGCATCTATAGCACTTCCCTCTCAATTCTCTAATTGTACGTATTGGTGTATTTCTGTATTTGTTCTGTTTTTGTTGGATTGCATTAATAGGCGTATAATTTTGTTTATTTGATTCTTTCTCGCATGTCATGTAGTTATTGTCAGTCTTTGCGATCTCCATGGTAGATGCCATTTGTGTAAGTTGGTTGAAATTTACAGTTTCGTGTTGTAATATCTTAGTTCTTATTTCCGAGTCTCGTATACCTCTGATAAATTGGAGCGATAGAAGATTTTCGCTTATTGAATGGTTGCAATTTTTACAAGTGAATTCACATATTTGTGATAGACGTTTCAGCTCGGATGAATATTGTAGTATTGATTCATTTTGGTTTTGGGTTCGAGTAATAAACTTGTGTTGTCGTGCCCATATGCTTGGTTTTGGATCGATGTAGTCTTCTAGAATTTTGATTAAGTCGTTAAATTCCAAATCTTTTGGGTCTAGCGGTGAACATAAATCAAATGTTTTCTGGTGAAGTTCTGGGCTAAGTGATGTTAGTAACATGAACTTTTTCGTATTGGGATCGTAACATTTGTTCAAATGTAGATACATTTCTAGACGCCGTACGAAGTTTTTGAAGGTTTCGTTATTGTTCAAAGGTTGAAAATTTATTTTCGGTATGCTACTATGACTGGCTGTAGCTGATCTGTAGTCGCTTGTACCTTCCGTATGTATTATGGTTGTGTTTAAATCTGGTGTTGGTCGTAGACGATGTAATTTCAGTTTAAGTTGAGTAATCATTTCTTTGATGATGTATTGTAGTTCGATTTCCTCGTCTAAATTTTGTTCGTCGGTGAGGCATTCTATTTGTTGTTGAATGTCTTCAAACCTGTCTTCGTAGTTATTGAGGTTTGTGAGACGTGTATTATATTCATATTCGGAAATGTTTTGTTGTGTACTTAACTGATTATCCAGTCTAGTCAATAGTCCTTTTATTGACGTTCTTGATCGTTTTAGTTTCGTAATGTCCTCCATCGCCAGTTATTATATCGTAAAAATATTCACATACATATTTCACGCAATATTTATTTACACAATGACAGCATCAATCAATCACTCATTTAAACATTGAAGAATAAAGTAAAGGCATCCAAATAGTTTGTATATAACACCTTCATCCGTACTTCACATATAATGCGGCCCGGACCTTAGTGCTCACATTGTTATGTGTGGCTCTTGAGCAGTAAAGTGTGAAGACCGCTGGTCTAGTAGTTTAAGTATCGGGCTGTGATCTCAGGGTCCTGGGTTGGATTTCAAGGTCGAACCAAAACTATGCTTCGTGTATTTCGAACAAAAACGAGCGAATTACTTCGTAAAAAGTCGGCAGCGCACATTCCTCTGTTGTTACGGGAGTCCATGGGCGGCGGTAATCGCTTACCATCAGGTCCATCTGTTTCTGTTCAGCAAACAGCTTGTGTTCGTGATCACCAACCCGCATTAGGCAAGCGTGGTGATTAAGCCTAATCCCATCATAGTAGCGATGACTTGATTTCTGTGATGGAATGGATTCTTCTCCGATGCACTCTTAACAGAGCGGTCGTGGTCGTTATGCATTTGCTTTCCCGACGGAAGGGGCAGACAGAATGCGTTTCACGATGCCTCGCCATTTCTCTCGACTAGCCGTCATCCTGGCGCATTCGTAACCCATAATGGTTTTTATCTGGACAGTATCGTTATCGGGACAGTATACACAGTGGGAAAAAACATTGGTCCTTGAAGAGAAATTACTTTGAATCCGTAAGTTAGCATATTTTACTTTAGGGAAACATTCCATAACATACCCGGAAGGGAGGGAAGGGAGGTCAAAATATTGCCAAAGACATCACGTCTATTGGCGATAGATCTTGCTGGCAACCCCGTTGCTAGATGTTGATTGCCAGTCGGCTTAGCAACGGGGTGCGCCTTAGAATAATTTATAATTTTGGTTTTTCTATTTTTCTGTTATTAATACCTGTGGTCATGATAATTATACATATTTAGAAAGTAAAATAGCTTTCATTCCGTAGTTAACAACGTCATTAATGGACAGCATCTCAGATGTTGCATAGAACTCACCCGCATAACTGGAGGCTGACGTGCCGCCAGAGGCACTCGCTCTCCTCGTGCATCGCACCCTCGATCCACTCCTGCCGTTTCGTCTCATTTTCCGATGATATATTTGCACTGCGGACAATAGAGTACATCATTATAGTTGTAAGTAAGTAAGCATTTATTGACTACAAACAAAACAAAGAAAGAAACAGACAGACAGACGGACAACAAAGTGATCCTAAAACAGTTCCATTTTTTCCTTTTGAGGTACGGATTCCTAAAAAGATACACAAATTACCAGAACAGTAAATATGACTTAGTGCTTATATACTTAACATACAATATATTATTTGACACTATGATAGGCATAACGCGTCAAGAAAGTCATAACAACTGATATTTGACTAGGTTTTCTACAGTAATGGAGATTGTTAATAGTGTACAAAATAACTTAAAACAATTGAATTGAGTGCATGCATTAGAAAGCACATTAAGAAGTTGGTCCTATGTCAACTCTCTCTTCGGTCGTGTGACACTGGTGGCCCATTAAATTAACAGGGTAAGGGAAGAGAGTGCACCTATGTTTGAACTTACACTTGAGCACTAAATATTTTCGTATTTTTACTTTTATCCTACTAAAAATAATGTGTAAAATATAGACAAACAACCGCATTTGACATACTTTAATTATGAATAGCTATTGTCTTCTAACAAAAAATGAATAATTATTTATTTCGGTAAATAAATAGTTTTAACAATTATCACAATTTGGATTCTCCTTTTTAGTATATAAGTAACTTAAACTGAGGCAGTTGTTTCTAATCACACATAATATGATGTGACCCCAGAAATTCAATTTATGAATTGAATCACGACTGACCAAAAAGTTTGCAAATATCATAGTTTAAAGCTACGGCTGCGCTGCCCAAGTAGTTTATAAGCTGAGAATTTTAATAAATTCATACAACATCTCATACATTGATCTGACTCTGTACTAAGTAGCTTGAGCACTTGTGTTACAAATATCACAGAGGATCACAAATATAATACTTAAATACATAATAACACCCAGACACTGAACACACACAAGTGTTCATCACACGAATGATATTAAAGCTTAGTATAATATGTTGAGGTTATTTTGTGGTGTTATTAACGATGTGAGTTTTGTGACCCAATTTGAAATTACACTGATCAGTAAATGATTATACTAAATATTGTAGACATATAAAAGTGTTTTCTTTTACCTAAATAAAATATACTTATCCCATCATCAGGCATGTATAACTATTTGTTCTTTGGTTTTAGACCTTATTATAGGTGAATAAGGTCCAAAATAATGTGCCACTGGCTGCTTAAGGGTTAACTTTTATAAAGCTGGAGTCTAGTTTTATTTTTTTAAATAATAGAGTAATATTTTAACCTGTATTTATATAGTGTGCAGCCTAATGAGAAATATGTTTGAATAATGATTCAAGTTAATTTATTTGTTAGCAATTATTAATGAATCTCATAACCAAACATCATAATCTCACTTGTCAATAACAGTATACCTAAAATAGACATTGATAAGCCCAAACTAGGCATAACCAACACAACAATATTTACACCCTTATGGCTATAACAATAAGGGTCATTATGATCTAAATCACAAATGTTTGATACATGTACACTAAACAAAATTTATGTCCTAACGGGACACAATAATTAGGTAAATTCCACTGTTGATAACGTGATTAGAAATTTTGCCGCCAAAACGCGTATTACGTAAATGAGATCTATTATTTATTGCAAGTCATTAATTATTAATGCTGAACGATTTTATAATGCGAGTTGCGTTACACTCGCGGCCAGTGCAGCGAAAATGTGTGAAACGCGAGGCTGAAATAGGCGTCTGATAAGAAATACACACGAATGATTTGGAACTAATAATTTCGTATACACTTTTTCGAGGTCAACCCAAGCAACGCCCAGCGAAGGAGGAGGGCCCAAAAACACAGTGGAGGTGGAAATTAACAATGTAAACAACTCACTTGTAAAAGGAGAAGCTGCATACTACATCGTATTCCAGATTGCAACCTTCAACGACGCACTTTTGGGCACACATCATGGGCGCCTAACCCAAACACCAAAAATGGACACCGACCACTCACATCTTAATTTTGTTACGAAATTAATAAAACACTGTCTTTTAGCGCCCAAACTAACTTTCAAACAAACTAATTTGATAGATCTTTAGAAAATTATCAATCAAATGTCGAAAATGACGTGCTGTCACGAAAAGTCGAAAAATTAACAAATGCCGTCAAATGAATGCGTGCCATGAAATGGTGATGTAATTTTTCTCTATATTGTTAAGTGGCAACACTGACAACAATCGATTAAATAACATTTAATAATCGATTACAATTTAATCGATTAATATAGACTTTTGTTGGATAGGAAATTTAGTTGTATTATGAATAATAATAAAGGATTGATAGTATTTTTCACCAATAATAATAATAGAATACAATTCAAAGTCTTATAATACTATATAAAATACAATTCAAAGCCTTAGTGGCTATTACTTATGTACTGCATCACTGCCACTATTCGGCCCACTCCGCTAAAACCAGTGTATTCGACACTGATCAAAATAATTGTGCGTGACAAGACAAACCTAAGTTTGAGGAACTAAAATGTCATGTTATATTAAGACAAATGAGGCTACCATACTTTATTATGTAAGCGGAAGTGGCGCCACCATTTATTTTTACAACTTTAATTGACATTTTACTTCTCTCATTTCTCTTGGTAGATAAAAAGAATACGGAAAAAGTATGTGTACCTTCAAATTAAGATGACTGGATGCACCTGGAATTAATACCACGCCACGTGAAGATGACGAGGACAGCAAATTAAAGAAAATATATTTTGTGAAATATTTTTTCTAAGCATTCATTTTACATTGATCTTAAATAAAATTAAGATTTAAATACTTTTACATTTTACGACATACTTCGACTTGAAAACTTCATGTTACATACACAATACATAAATAGATAATCGATTAGAATCGATATTTTCGCAATCGGTAACAAGATTGAGTGTTGCTACCAATGAAAAAAGGTAATAGACAAAATTGCAGTTTTTTTCACGCATAGACAACAAAATGACATGTTCCTTTACTTGGCACAAAGGCTTTTGGTATAATAATGCTAAGAATAGGTACGCGACTTTGAAACAAAAACCTTGACAATAACCTCTCACGTACTGATATCATTGCTTTGTTCATCTTGATGTTGCATCTATGCTGTATGGCACGGTAATAAGGTTCATTTTAATTTATAGTTTAAGTGTTAGAAATTAAGGGGTAAATTATTGCCTGTAATTTCTGTATTAAATTCTTCTAAGTTCTCTTCTCTCTCGTCGACAATCACGTCGACGATTGTTTGTGTGATACCTACACTGTACTTTGCCTAATTTATTTTCTACTTACTTGGTCAAGGTGGGTCGGTATGTTGGACTGTGGCTATTTCAGGGTCGGTCTCTTCATATAATATTGTAGTCAAAGTAAAATTACCTACGTCACAAGTACAACCTCTCAGACGATCAATTTTGTTTTTATTTACAATTTCACATCAATCTTCCACAAACTATACAGAAATGTAAACATTTAAATCCTTAAATCATCAGTTAACCGTAGTAGAGCCATGCTTCGGCATGATTGGGCCTGGGTAAAAATTAACGATTTAGGTGATCGATGTTGAATAAAAAGTGAACAATGAACGAAAATCTACAGATTTTCTTACCAATGACTTTTCTGCTTATAAAAAAAAACTTTGGTCATTGAAACAAAAATATTATTATAAACATGTGATTTTTTTTAAATTAAAAATGGTTGGACCTTTCGTCCACCTTTGTCCATAAAGGAATGTATTTTTTTTACAGATACACTCTGTATAGAGATACTAAGGATATCTTCTGCTTTTTCATCAGTTAAACATTTTAGTAAGGGTATTTGTGAGGCGGAGAATTAATAAATGAAAATACTAAATACTTAAATTAACTTTATTTACATACTTACTAATATTACTATTTACACACTTATGATAAGTTGTACATACACATCAGAGTATACAAAACTGTCAATTTTTTTCAATTGAATCTTATCTTACTGACAAACAGATTAGGTTGAATATCAGTTGAGGTATGGGGGTTGGAAAGTTCCCCATGAAAAGGGAAGATCTTCCGCCGAGCCGGGTGGTATTGGCTCGGGGACCAAGGTCCGGTGTACCATCTTGGTTTGTCGTTTTCAAGTAGACATGCGAACTTTGTTTTTCGCGATGTAGAATCGTATGAGAATTAGAATCATGTATGGAACAGTCAAATTTGCGCCATCTGCTTGGTTGGATGGTTTAATACATTAAGAAAGTCATGAATTAATGAGGATTTTTGCAAATTAAACATTCGGTAGATTGCGTTACGTAGACGCCTATTGGTTGTTTTCATAACATAACTTCATAATTTTAACATGATACGTCCAAATGTAACCAATCCACTCGTTGGACCTGACGTCTAACGTAACGCCATCTATCGGATTTTCCATTCGTAAATAACCCTCATCGATGGCGCCACTGCCGCTTACCAAAGAGTATGGTAGCCCCATTGGTTATAATACTATGAAACTCCATAATAGTTCCTAAAGAATAAATTTCACGACTTATTGTCAGAGTAAAGTCGAAGTCGTAGAAGTGGCGTACTTCTTCCTTCGGGCGATGGTAGATGTCGTCATAGAGGAAATTTGACAAGTTGTGGTAACCTGATGTGTGGCTGTCTGTACTCTTATGTCTAATAATCTGCCGCGGTGTTAGCCAGGTAGTCTCTGCGACCGATGTTCGACGCTTGCTTGTTCTGGACTGCCTCCAGCTTTGGACATTCTGAAAAAATATTGAAAATTAATAAATAAACAGATATAGATGCGTTGCGATTAGGGGCCTGAGAAAAATTTTACTGGAGTAACATTGAAAGTCACAGAAGGAAAATACTTGTATGTAGGTGTTAATTACGTCGCGCAGGTGTTCTTCTTTTCAGGTCACATACAAGTATTCTGGTTGTCTATAGAATTTATCTCTTTATAAATAGTATAAAATAGATAGATTGAGTCAACATCACATACATTGTTCTGGTCCCAAACTAAGGAAACCAGAAACAACGAAGGAACTACCAAACCAGTATATAATTGACGTTTGGAAACTTGAGGGTTGTTCTCGTGCACTCGACATTGAAGTCGAATTAGAGGTTTGTATGGACGAATCTATAAATCCATCATCAGACCTGTTGCAATGTATGGATCAGAATGCTGGGCCATTAAGAAGACGGATGAAAGAAGACTGCATGCTACAGAGATGAGAATGTTGAGATGGATGTGTGGCGTGACGAGAATGGACAACATAAGGAATGAGTATATGAGTATATCAGAGGTAGTATGAAAGTGGCACCCATCACCGATAAACTAAAGGGGAATCGTCTCTCCTGGTACGGCCATGTAATGAGAAGAGAGGAGGAACATGTTACCAAAAGAGTGATGGGTATGAATGTAAGTGGGTGGAGGAACAGAGGACGGCCGAAAAAGAGATGGATGGATTGTGTGAAGGATGACATGACTGAAAAGGGGGTGGATGATACGATGACGAATGACAGGGACGAATGGAAGAAGAAAACATACTGCGCCGACCCCAGATAACCTGGGAACATGGCAGGGAGATGATGATGGACGAATGTGTGAAATTTTTAAATTCGACTTAACGAGAAACGTTTCGGAGAGTGTTCCCCTGTTCCCGGATTGCGGAGGTCAAACGTGCATCGCTTTATTATAATTTCCAGACTCCACAAATCCATTAAGCATTAAGTTCTGTAACATTTTGTGCAATATAGAGTATCTACCCTGAATCATTGTCCAAGTGTGCCCTGGGCTCCAACAACTGGGAATTACATCCTACGATGAGACTATTTCTGATGATGATGACGAGCATACCTGTGATCCTGTGCCCAAGCCCGCCACAGTACGAGCAGCCCTGCCCGTCCGCCGCGGGCACGTCTGGTTCCCCGATCATATCCAGCAGGAATGAAGGCACCTGGAACATACCAAACAATTGGACACAGTTATGCAAACCAGAATCAACCCACAAAAAGACTTTTGAAATAAGAAACTTTAATGAAAAGTTTATTTTTTTCTATATTGAGGACAATCAAGATGACCTCACTCCGCCTGATGGTAAGCGGCCGTGAGATCCAAATATGACGATGACAGGCACAAAATAATTATCTCCAATCTAAGCCGCTAGTCTGCCTACTTTAGCAAAAATAAAAAAAAAAGCTTCTTACTACTTCTTAGGTTAGGTATGTTGTATTTACAAGAATACCATTCCTTAAAATGTAAATAACGAGAATACCATCCTTTGACAGTAGGTCTAGGATAGTCTGTGGTTGAAAGAAGCCCATGAAAGAAGCATATGGGGCTATACATGGGCTATACGAATGAAACTAGCGCCGCCAACCACAGACTATCCTAGACCTACTGTCAAAGGATGGTATTCTCGTTATTTACATTTTAAGGAATGGTATTCTTGTAAATATACAACATAACCTCTAAACAAAACATCGGTAATATAAGAAATTCCTACTTTTATAAGAAAACAGTGATGCTGTTTTAGATCATTTACTTAATGAGCAATCCATTGATACCTAAGTCCTTAAGGGTAGCGGAGCTTTAGTTCAAGTCACCACTTCTATGAAAACCGCCGATATTCTTTCGCACGTTTGAGCGTAATAGTTTTCGAGTTATGAGGGGGTCAAAAGTCGCTCTAAATGGTTCGTGTAATACTACCCTTGTTCGCTTAGTCGCCAATTTTTTTTTACCTTAGCTGGACACGCTCCCGCTTGTCTAGATGACCTTGAGTGCGCAGAACCAATTTTAGTAGAAAGTCTCTTTTTTCAAGTGCGCAAACTGTCACTTTTGTAACGGTCATCGCTATAGTTAGATGCCGCGGACTATACCGTTTGTTTAGCGCAATGGTTTATGCGGCGATTGATCGGCGGGTTCGTTTCCTGCACCAACACAAATGTTTGTTAATGAAACAGATGTTTGTGTTGCTACTGGTTTCTTTAGTACAAGGAAAAACCGTAGTTTGGGACCAGAACAATGTATGTGATGTTGTTACCATTTATTTATTTATGTTCTCTTATAAACATACGACCATATGTTAAGAAAAAAACTAAACATAAGATTTGACGATTACTTAGTTGGAAGATTGGCGACAAGCTGCACAAGACGAGACAAATTTTTTTAACAAAAAAAAATGGCACGTTTTCTATTTTTTTTTATGTGATAGGTAGCAGACGAGCAGGCGGATCACCTGATGGTAAACAATTGCCGCCGCTCATGGACACTTGCAACACCAGTGGAGTGACAAGTGCGCTGCCAACCTTTTATCCCCTTCCCCCGGATTTTTCTATTGTAAGCAAAATGACGAACAGGGACCACATCAACAAGAGGGGGGGGGAGGGGGCATTTTATTGTTACAAGCAGATGGCGTGATACCTTTGCTGGCGACGTCGGTGGCGACGAGTACGTCTTTCTCCCCCCTCCGGAACGCCTCCACGGCGCGCGACCTCTCCTCCTGGTCTTTACCTCCGTGGATGGCTACTGCTTCCACTCCTGGAAAAGAAAATTATAGTTTATAGATTACTAGCGGCCGCCCGCGACTTCGTCCGCGTGGAAAAGTCACTTTTTACCCCCCTTTAACCCCTTACAACCCCCTTTTCGCAATAAAAAGTAGCCTATGTTTTTTCTCAGGGTCTAGATCATCTGTATACCAAATTTCATTTAAATCCGTTCAGTAGTTTTGGCGTGAAAGAGTAACGGACAGACAGACAGAGTTACTTTCGCATTTATAACATTAGTATGGATATGGATTTTATAGTGGTTTCAGATTAGCATATCTTTCAGAGCGTATCTTCTTCTTCTGTAAAATCAATGTCAAAATATTATTTACTTGCAAAGGCATATAAAGGTATACAGATAAAAAAAAAATTCAAATTTGTTTATCACACACGACGCACATATTACAAATTATACAAAAACAGGCTGGAAAACAAGAACATATAACTCAAAATTAAAACATCACACCAATCCACCGGGTCTCAAATTAGGACAACCCACACTATGAGTACCAGATAACGATAATTAACTGGCGTCAACCCAAAACACCCAGACCAAAGAAAACTTAGAAAATGTAGTTTCCTAAATTGACTTGACCGAGAATCGATCTTCCTCGTGGCATGGTCCCCTCAACCTTTCTTTGACAACGAGTCGCTCAATAGCCACCTCCTCTCGGCCCGGGATTAAAAAAGGTGAGGACACGGACGTATATATAGGTTTGTCAAGGGGGGGAATCCCCCCTTGCAAAAAACCGGGCATGTGTCAGGCACCCCCCACCTCCCCCCCGGAAATTAATATTAGTACATGAAATGTAGGCAACTGCAAAGCACATCCGCAAAAGGGACTCCCGCGACCACCTGGTGGGAGGCCTGCCACGGCTGCGGTTTCCACCTCAACGGTAGTCTGTTCTCATCGCAATGTGCCCTGCCCATTGCCACTTGAGCTACGCAATTCTTTGTCTTATGTCCGTGACCTTAGATCTCCTGCGGACCTTAGATCTCATCATTTCTGACACGATCACGCAAGGAGATTCCGAGCATAGTCCTCTCCATTGCCCTCTGAGTGACATTGAGCCTTCTTAAGCGGCTTCTTATGTCAATCCAGGCCTCAATGGGGGGGGTCCGGACCCCCTGGACCCCCCCTTATATACGTCCATGGGTGAGGATACGAGACTGTCAACCAGAGATTACGAACGCTGCCTGATGCCGAGTTCCGAAGTATACTCTTTGGTACCAAAATCAGTCCACGATACTCCGAGCATTCTTCTTCAGGGATCTCCATCTCCAGGGAGTTTAGTATGGTCCACGATTCCGCAGCGTACAAGAATGTGGGGAATACAAGTAACACACTGTCAGTCAGTATTTGTCCTGTCATCCTCTGTCAGTATCATTAGTCGCAGTCGCTCGCTCTGCGACAGTCACGTCGGTCACTGCTTCAGTCGCGTCGGTCACTCTGCGTCAGTCGCGTCGGTCACTCTGCGTTGGTCGCGTCATTGGCGTCGGTCACTCAGCGTCGGTCGCGTCGGCCCCGCGTCAGTCGCGTCGGTCACTCTGCGTCGATCGCATCGACCCCGCGTCTGACATTGCGTCAGTCGCGTCGGTCACTCTGCGTTGGTCGCGTCAGTGGCGTCGGTCACTCAGCGTCGGTCACTCTGCGTTGGTCGTGTCATTGGCGTCGGTCACTCGGCGTCGGTCACTCTGCGTTGGTCGCGTCATTGGCGTCGGTCACTCAGCGTCGGTCGCATCGGCCCCGCGTCAGTCGCGTCGGTCACTCTGCGTCGATCGCATCGACCCCGCGTCAGACATTGCGTCAGTCGCGTCGGTCACTCAGCGTTGGTCGTGTCATTGGCGTCGGTCACTCAGCGTCAGTCGCGTCGGCCCCGCGTCAGTCACGTCAGTCACTCTGCGTCAGTCTCGTCGGTCCCCGCGTTAGTCTCATCAGTCCCCGCGTCAGTGCCGTAGTCCCCGCGTCAGTGTCGTAGTCTCCGCGTCAGTCTCGTCAGACCCCGCGTCAGTCTCGTCAGTCCCCGCGTCAGTCTCGTAGTCCCCGCGTCAGTCTCGTCAGTCCCCGCGTCAGTCTCGTAGTCCCCGCGTTCGTCTCGTCAGTCCCCGCGTCAGTCTCGTAGTCCCCGCGTCAGTCTTGTCGGGCCCCGCGTCAGTCTCGTCGGTCCCCGCGTCAGTCTCGTCGGTCCCGGCGTCAGTCTCGTCGGTCCCGGCGTCAGTCTCGTCAGTCCCCGCGTCAGTCTCGTCAGTCCCCGCGTCAGTCTCGTAGTCCCCGCGTCAGTCGCGTCGGTCCCCGCGTCGGTCACCCACCCTTGAGCAGCAGGTACTCGTGGATGGCGTCGACGTCCTGCTTCCGCTCCGCTGTCGGTCTCATTGGACACTCGTTGTCACCCATATTAGACACTTGCTGTTAACCATATTAGACACTCGCTGTCGGCCACGTCGACCACTCGCCGTCGGCCACGTCGGTCACCCACCCTTGAGCAGCAGGTACTCGTGGATGGCGTCGACGTCCTGCTTCCGCTCCGCGAACACCAGCACCGGCGGCGGCGTCTTCTGCAGGCACTGCAGCAGGTGCACCGTCCGCGCCTCCGCCTTCACCGGCTCCAGCTCCTGGCGTCGAGCGACCGCGCGGCCCACGCCGACTGCGCTGACACCACACACGCGCTGCCATGATAGCATTACACACGCGCTGCCATGATAGCATTAGACACGCGCTGCCATGATAGCATTAGACACGCGCTGCCATGATAGCATTAGACACGCGCTGCCATGATAGCATTAGACACTCGCTGTCATGATATCATTAGACACTCGCTGTCATTAGACATTCGCTGTCATTACACTTGCTGTCAACCATATTAGACACTTGCTGTCAACCATAATAGACACTTGCTGTCAACCATATTAGACACTTGCTGTCAATCATATTAGTCACTTGCTGTCAACCATATTAGACACTTGCTGTCAACCATAATAGACACTTGTTGTCAACCATATTAGACACTCGCTGTCAGTCACATCGGCCACTCGCTTCGGCCACGTTAGACACCGCCACCCACCCTTGAGCAGCAGGTACTCGTGGATGGCGTCGACGTCCTGCTTCCGCTCCGCGAACACCAGCACCGGCGGCGGCGTCTTCTGCAGGCACTGCAGCAGGTGCACCGACCGCGCCTCCGCCTTCACCGGCTCCAGCTCCTGGCGTCGAGCGACCGCGCGGCCCACGCCGACTGCGCTGACACCACACACGCGCTGCCATGATAGCATTACACACGCGCTGCCATGATAGCATTAGACACGCGCTGCCATGATAGCATTAGACACGCGCTGCCATGATAGCATTAGACACGCGCTGCCATGATAGCATTAGACACGCGCTGCCATGATAGCATTAGACACGCGCTGCCATGATAGCATTAGACACGCGCTGCCATGATAGCATTAGACACGCGCTGCCATGATAGCATTAGACACGCGCTGCCATGATAGCATTAGACACGCGCTGCCATGATATCATAAGACACTTGCTGCCATTAGACACTCACTGTCATTAGACACTCGCTAATATTAGACACTCGCTGTCATTAGACACTCGCTGTCATCAGACACTCGTTGTCATCAGATACTCGTTGTCATTAGACACTCGCTGTCATTAAACACTCGCTGTCAAACATATTAGACACTTGCGTCAACCAAATTAGACACTTGCTGTCATGAAACACTCCCTATCATGAAACACTCTCTATTATGAAACACTCCCTATCATAGACACTCTCTGTCTAACCATAATAGACACTTGCTGTCAACCATATAGACACTTGCTGTCAACCATAATAGACACTTTCTGTCAACCATATAAGACACTTGCTGTCAGCCATATAAGACACTCCCTGTCAGTCACATTGGACACTCGCTGTCAGCCATATTAGACACTCGCTGTCGGTCACATTGGACACTCCCTGTCAGTCATATTAGACACTCGCTGTCAGTCACATTGGACACTTGCTGTCAGTCACATTGGACACTCGCTGTCGGTCACATCGGACACTCGCTGTCAGTCACATTGGACACTCGCTGTCGGTCACATTGGACACTTGCTGTCAGCCATATAAGACACTCCCTATCAGTCACATTGGACACTCGCTGTCGGTCACATCGGCCACTCGCTGTCGGCCACGTCGGCCACTCGCTGTCGGCCACGTCGGCCACTCGCCGTCGGCCACGTTAGACACCACCCACCCTTGAGCAGCAGGTACTCGTGGATGGCGTCGACGTCCTGCTTCCGCTCCGCGAACACCAGCACCGGCGGCGGCGTCTTCTGCAGGCACTGCAGCAGGTGCACCGTCCGCGCCTCCGCCTTCACCGGCTCCAGCTCCTGGCGCACGTTGAGGGAGGCTGCGCCCGCGCGGCCCACGTTCACCGTTACTGGTTGGACGAGGGCTGACCTGGGAATTAAAAGATAAACACTCAAAGTCAATGTCAAAATCATTTTTATTTGCATAGGCTTGTACCTGGCACTTACAAATCGTTATCTTTAAAACTATTTAGAATTTTAGGTAATGTATAATTTTAATGTAATGAAATATATCTATATATACCTACCTGATGGCAGTTACCTGGCGGTGGTGACCTGGTAGCAGTTACCTGGTGGTAATTACCTAGCGGTAGTTATCTGGTGGCAGTTACCTAGCGACAGTTACCTGGTAGCAGTTACCTGGTGACAATTACCTGTCGGCAGTTACCTGATGGCAGTTACCTGGTGGCAGTTACCTAGCGACAGTCACCTGGTAGCAGTTACCTAGCGGCAGTTATCTGATGGTACTTACTTAGTGGCAGTTCCTTGGTAGTAGTTACTTGGCAGCAGTTATTTGGTAGCAGTTACTGTTGGCAATTACCTGGCAAAGTTCTGTATCTTCCTAGGCATGGTGGCGCTGAAGAGCAGCGTCTGTCGTTGCCCGGCGAAGTACGAGAAGATGGTGCGGACGTCCTCCTCGAAGCCCATGTCGATCATGCGGTCCGCTTCGTCCATGCAGAGGTAGCGGCAAACGTTGAGACGGACCTGCCGGCAAAGTAGGTATCAAACAGTCGACATCATCATCATCAGCTTGTTGCAGTCTACTACTGGACATAGGCTTCCCAAATGCTCGCCACTTTGATAGATCTTCGGCTTCTCGCACCTCTTGCGCAGATCGTCACTCCATCTGGCCTGAGGTCGTCCTACACTACGTTTACCAAGACGCGGTCTCCACTCCAGAACTCGTTTACCCCAACGTTTGTCAGTTTTGCGGCAGATATGGCCAGCCCACTGCTACTTCAGCTTGCTAATCTGGTGAGTTATGTCGATAATAGTCGACAAACCTTACTTTTTATTTTTACAAAGAGACCCGCCCTCACGTCGTTACGGTACGGGACATTAGTTCTATCATCATCATCAGCAACCCACACTCGTCCACTGATGGACATAGGTCTCCCCTAATTTACGCCACCGCTCCCGATTTTCGGCCACTCTCATCCAGCCCACACCAGCCAGCCTTCGAATGTCATCATCCCATCTTGTAGCACATTAGTTCCACTTTGTACCAATGTCTATAAAAGTGACCTTTTTATAAATAGTATAGAAAATAATAGATTTATAAAAGGGTTAATCTCATAGTCCACGTCAAGGCTTATAGTAAAAAGTTATCTCTCAAGGTGAAATGAAATGGGATAGAGCAAGATAACCCCGACCGACACAGGTACTTATTACTTTTACTTCCTGGGGCATCTCAAGAAATCTTCTATACTATTTATAAAGAGATAACTTTTATAGACAACGACAAGGCTTATAGGTAAACCGAAAACACGAACGCTTGCGCGATGTAATTTGGACACAGCGCCATCTATTGGCTCATTTCTGAATTACGGTCCCGAAGCGAAGTGAGGGCGGGCCACTAGTAAGAAATAAGAGTATTTTGTATTTGTATAGTCCACGTCAAGGCTTATAGGTAAACCAAAAACATGAGGTCGATGGTTAAGCCTTGGAGAGATCTAAAGATATTATAATAGCATAGTATAATGACTTGATTTCTATGATGGAGGCCTTTGTGCAGGACAAACAAAGACAAAGTGCCTTTGTAGGACAGTATATAGGCTAATACTTTACATCTATCAGCCATGATCTTCGTCTCACTGTACTCTTAGCAGCATCTAAAAGTCGTCACTCACCATTTTCTTATCCAGCATATCCATCAACCTTCCAGGAGTAGCCACCATGATGTGTACCCCCCTCTGCACCACTTCCATACATTCGGACACCGCCACCCCCCCTATGGCGAGGCAGCTCCTGATCTCCGGCCCCCCAGAGAGTTTGATCTGTTTTCACGAAATGTTGGATGATGTCGTGGGTCTGCTTCGCTAGTTCTCTGGAGGGGCAGATGATGAGGCCGTAGGGGCCTTCGTTTCTGGGAAGAGAAACAGTTAAATACAAGTTTATGAGATGTTGTCTCATACATTGACCAGACTCCGTAATAAGTAGCTTACGCAGTTGTGTAACAGATATCAGACAGCAGAGGAAACACAGATATAATCTATACTATTTATAAAGAGATAACTTCTATAGACAACGACAAGGATTATAGGTAAACCGAAAACACGAAACGCTTGCGCGATGTCATTGGACACAGCGCCATCTATTGGCTCATTTCTGAACTACGGTCCCGAAGCGAAGTGAGGGCGGGCCACTAGTACTTAAATACATATACTACACCGAGACACTGAACAAATACACAAATATGTTACATTGGAGTTTTGCCCTACGCGGCGTTTCACTATGGTATCAATAAGTGTTGTCAGTATGCCACAAAATAAATAGATAGGATTTCGGATACATCTACCATTGATAGGGAAGAGTTTATTGACCAATGCGTTAGTGGTATCGTGTCGTCTCTCCCGCACACGTTTTTCATAGTCTGTCTTTGTCATTTCTGCAGAACAATATTGAGATCATTGTAAACGCGCATTCATATGTGCGTATGAAAGCGCGTCCGGTATGGCCACTACGGATTTTGCCCTAAGCGGCGCTACAGACTTTTCCCTACGCGGCGTTACACATTTTGCCCTAGAAGGCCCGGCTTTCAGCTCGTGGGTTTCGGAGAGACAGGTGGGGCTTCTGATACTAGCGATGACTCCTGGTTTCGTCCTAAGCTACACTCCAATAGGTAGCACAACGAGCATCATCGGTATGGCCCCTCCGGATTTTGCCCTAAGCGGCGACCCGTGTCGCCAAACCCCGTGTAGGGCCAAACCCGAGTTTGGCCCTAGACGGCGCAACAGATTTTGCCCCAGACGGCGTAATAGGTTTGGCTCTAGGAGGCACTCGGCTTTAAACTCGTGGTTTTTCAAGCAACAACGCTCCGTTCTGTACTTAAAAATAAACGTCGCGTTAATTCCCGTTTTAATAATTTATAGTAACGCTCCGTTCCGTTACCTGATAAAGGGCATCTTGATCTCCTGCTCCCAGCAGAACATGATGACTGGTAGAGTGAAGACCAGCGTCTTCCCGGAGCCGGTGAAGGCGATGCCGATCATGTCGCGCCCGCTGAGTACGGCCGGGATGCTCTGCTCCTATGGAGGTGGGGCTGCTGATGCCGGCAATGACTCCTAGCTTCGTCCTAAGCGACACTCCAATAGGTGGCACAACGAGCATTGTCTATATGGTCATTGGTCACTCCGGATTTTGCCTTAGGCGGCGCTACGGTTTTGTCCCTAAGCGGCACTCCAAGGTATCACAACGAGCATTATCAGTATGACCATTTCGGGTTTCGCCCTAAGCGGCGCTATGGATTTTGCCCTAAACGGCGCAATAGAATTTGCCCTACACGGCGTAACGTATTTGTATTAAGTGGCGCATCGCCCTAGGAGCCGCTCGACTCGTGATTTTTAAAGCGACAAATCTAACCTTTGATTGGGTTTTAAAACAGTGATCTAGGCGTGCTTCGAGCATTGGACAGAGACGGACTATACTGAATCTGTGCGTGAGACACTCGAAATATTGCCTAACGCGTAGCTTAATGAACTTTTTCATGTCAATTATCAGTTTGAAACCGATTTTGTGCCTAATCTCGCTAGTTCTGTTACCTGATAAAGGGCATCTTGATCTCCTGCTCCCAGCAGAACATGATGACGGGCAGCGTGAAGACCAGCGTCTTCCCGGAGCCGGTGAAGGCGATGCCGATCATGTCGCGCCCGCTGAGCACGGCCGGGATGCCCTGCTCCTATGGAGGTGGAGCTGCTGATGCTAGCAATGACTCCTAGCTTCGTCCTAAGCTACACTCCAATAGGTAGCACAACGAGCATTGTCGATATAGTCATTGGTCACTACAGACTTTGCCTTAGGAGGCACCCAGCTCTCAGCTCGTGGGTTTTGGAGCGACAGGTGGAGCTTCTGATGCCGGCAATGACATCGGGCTTCTCCCAAAGCGACACTCCAAGGTAACACAACGAGCATTATCGGTATGGCCCCTCCGGATTTTGCCCTAAGCGGCCGTGTAGGGCCAAAACCGTGTTTGGCCCAAGACGGCGCAACAGATTTTGCCCCAGACGGCGTAATAGGTTTGGCCCTAGGAGGCGCTTGGCTTTAAACTCGTGGTTTTTTAAGCAACAACGCTCCGTTCTGTTACCTACCTGATAAAGGGCATCTTGATCTCCTGTTCCAGCAGAACATGATGACGGGTAGCGTGAAGACCAGCGTCAACTCTGACCTTTGATTGGCTTTTAAAACAGTGATCTAGGCGTGCTTCGAGCATAGGACAGAGACGGACTATACTGAACCTGTGCGTGAGACACTCGAAATATTGCCTAACGCGTAGCTTAATGAACTTTTTCATGTCAATTATCAGTTTTAAACCGATTTTGTGCCTAAACTCGCTAGTTCTGTTACCTGATAAAGGGCATCTTGATCTCCTGCTCCCAGCAGAACATGATGACGGGCAGCGTGAAGACCAGCGTCTTCCCGGAGCCGGTGAAGGCGATGCCGATCATGTCGCGCCCGCTGAGTACGGCCGGGAATGGCCTGCTCCTATGGAGGTAGCTGCTGATGCCAGCAATGACTGGCTTCGGCCTAAGCGACACTCCAATAGGTAGCACAACGAGCATTGTCGATATAGTCATTGGTCACTACAGACTTTGCCTTAGGAGGCACCCAGCTCTCAGCTCGTGGGTTTTGGAACGACAGGTGGGGCTTCTGATGCCGGCAATGACACCGGGCTTCGCCCAAAACGACACTCCAAGGCCGTGGTCGTCAAACTGCGGCCCGCAGGCCGCATGCGGCCCACGGACGTTATTTGTGCGGCCCGCGATAAAGTAGATTTCTTTTTAATTAAAAGCTCTTGAAACTCATTTACATATACTGCGGCCCAGGCCCTAGTGCTCACATTGTTATATGTGGCCCTTGAACAGTAAAGTGTGACCGCTGCTCCAAGGTAACACAACGAGTATTATCGGTATGGCCCCTCCGGATTTTGCCCTAAGCGGCGACCCGTGTCGCCAAACCCCGTGTAGGGCCAAAACCGTGTTTGGCCCTAGACGGCGCAACAGATTTTGCCCCAGACGGCGTAATAGGTTTGGCCCTAGGAGGCACTCGGCTTTAAACTCGTGGTTTTTAAAGCAACAACGCTCCGTTCTGTTACCTACCTGATAAAGGGCATCTTGATCTCCTGCTCCCAGCAGAACATGATGACGGGCAGCGTGAAGACCAGCGTCTTCCCGGAGCCGGTGAAGGCGATGCCGATCATGTCGCGCCCGCTGAGCACGGCCGGGATGCCCTGCACTTGAATAGGGGTGGGCGTCTTGATGCCTTTGGCTTCTAAACCTCGGAGGATACCTGGGGGAGGAAGTGACAGAAAAATAAATCCTACAACCAATATTCAGATATGGCAGCTAATCTTAACGATCAGCCACTCACGCAGCACATTTATAGTGCTCAAGTGTGTGCGCAAACACAAGTGAACTCTCCACTTTTATCACCTTACCCTCTTAATTTGATTGACACGACCGAACAGACATTTGACGACAAGCTGTGGTTTAATTACTGAGTAATTTCTCGGACTGCCCCGGTAGCGCAGTGGGCAGTGGATCGATTCAGAGACCTCAGCGATCTCTTCAAGTGACCTTTAGAAACTTCAAGTAGATTCATAAACCTCAGCTATCTCTTCAACTGACCTTTAGGAAACTTCAAGTAGATTAAGAGACCTCGGCGATCTCTTCAACTGACCTTTGGGAAACTTCAAGTAGATTCAGAGACTTCAGAGTTATCTTCAACTGATCTTTACGAAACTTCAAGCAGCCTCAGAGATCTCAGCGATCTCTTCAACTGACCTTTGGGAAACTGTAAGAAGATTCAGAGCTCTCAGCGTTCTCTTCAACTGACCTTTGGGAAACTGCAAGTAGATTCAGAGACTTCAGCGATCTCTTTAACTGACTTTTAGGAAACTTCAAGTAGACTCAGAGAGCTCAGCGATCTCTTTAACTGACCTTTAGGAAACTTCAAGTAGACTCAGAGAGCTCAGCAATCGCTTTAACTGACCTTTGGGAAACTTCAAGTAGATTCAGAGACCTCAGCGATCGCTTTAACTGACCTTTGGGAAACTGCAAGTAGATTCAGAGACTTCAGCGATTCTTCAACTGACCTTTAGGAAACTTCAAGTAGATTCAGACACCTCAGCGATCGCTTTAACTGACCTTTGGAAAACTTCAAGTAGATTCAGAGACCTCGGCGATCTCTTTAACTGTCCTTTAGGAAACTTCAAGTAGATTCAGAGACCTCGGCGAAATCTTTAACTGTCCTTTGGGAAACTACAAGTAGATTCAAAGACTTCAGTGATTGTTCAACTGACCGTTAGGAAACTTCAAGTAGATTCAGAGACTTCGGCGAACTCTTTAACTGTCCTTTGGGAAACTTCAAGTAGATTCAGAGACCTGAGCGATTCTTTAACTGACCTTTAGGAAACTTCATGTGCTGAAAGGTCTTTATCGGCGGCGGCACGTCGACCCCCTCCACCAGGATGCGGAGCTGTCTGCGCACGCGCTCGTGCCTCTCCTCAGGCAGGTCCAAGATGCACCGCGGTGGCTTCCATGAGGTTTTGATTGGCTCTTCGTATTGAATACCTGGGTGGAAAAAAAAAAGTTTGGTTATTCATTCATACTGCAGTGCCGCTTAGGACGAAGCCAGGAAGTCATTGCTGTCATCAATATTATCATACTACTTTTTGCCCCTGTCTAACCCCCCCATTTTAGGGAAGTGGGGGAGCGCGAGCGAAGTCGCGGGCAAAAGCTAGTAGAGAATAAATTGCACGAAAGTTTTAATGAATTCTTAACGATTTAGTGTCGTACGTACAGTCACACATCGAAGTATAAAAATCTGTTAAATTTCATCAATCAACTGTCATTTTTTTTCTCATTCAATCAATACCTCAACACTCATTTCATCATCATAGATTGCGCAGTGGCTAAGGTGTTCGCCCGAAGCGCGAAAGGTCCCAGGTTTGATTCCCAGTCAAGTCAATTTAGGAAACAACATTTTCTAGTTGCCCTAGTTTGAGACCAGGTTGATTGGTGTGATTGTCTGGCGCATTTATTTTTTATTTGACTGGGCGGCGCATTTGGTAGTAAACTAGTGATGCGCCGAATAGTGGTTTCACCGAATAACCGAATACTAGAGATGCGCCGAATATTCGGTTGGTATTCGGTATTCGGCATATACGGCACTTTTTTCACTATTCGTATTCGGCCGAATTATTCGGTTTTAGTGCCGAATATATTCGGTTGAGTATTTTTATTTTCCTGGCTATATGACATGGAATTTAAAAGGACAAGTGTGTGGTTTTTTGTAAATTAAATAAAACTGGCGATCATGTCGCGCCCGCTGAGCACGGCCGGGATGCCCTGCACTTGAATAGGGGTTGGGGTCTTGATGCCTTTGGCTTCTAAACCTCGGAGGATACCTGGTGGAGGAAGAGACAGAAAAATAAATCCTCCAACCGATATTCAGATATGGCAGCCAATCTTAACGATCAGCCACCCACGCAGCACATTTATAGCGCTCAAGTGTAAGCGCAAACACAAGTGAACTCTCCACTTTTATTACCTTACCCTCTTAATTTAATTGACACAACCGAAGAGACATTTGACGACAAACTGTGGTTTAATTACTTAGTAATTTATCGGACTGATGCCCCGGTAGCGCAGTGAGTAGTGGATCGATTCTGAGACCTCAGCAATCTCTTTAAGTGACCTTTGAGAAACTTTAAATAGATTCAGAGATTTCAGCGATCTCTTCAACTGACCTTTAGGAAACTTCAAGTAGATTCAGAGACCTCGGCGATCTCTTCAACTGACCTTTGGGAAACTTCAAGTAGACTCAGAGAGCTCAGCGATCTCTTTAACTGACCTTTAGGAAACTTCAAGTAGATTCAGAGACCTCAGCGATCTCTTTAACTGACCTTTAGGAAACTTCAAGTAGACTCAGAGACCTCAGCGATCGCTTTAACTGACCTGTAGGAAACTTCAAATACACTTAGAGACCTCAGCTATCTCTGTAACTGACCTTTAGGAAACTTCAAGTAGACTCAGAGACTTCAGCGATTCTTCAACTGACCTTTAGGAAACTGCAAGTAGATTCAGAGACTTCAGCGATTCTTCAACTGACCTTTAGGAAACTTCAAGTAGATTCAGAGGCCACAGCGATTCTTCAACTAACCTTTAGGAAACTTCATATGCTGAAAGGTCTTTATCGGCGGCGGCACGTCGACCCCCTCCACCAGGATGCGGAGCTGTCTGCGCACGCGCTCGTGCCTCTCGTCAGGCAGGTCTAGGATGCACCGCGGTGGTTTCCATGAGGTTTTGATTGGCTCCTCGTATTGAATACCTGGGTGGAGAAAAAAAGTTCGGTTATTCATACTAATTTATTATTATTATTTTAACATTTTTTTTACTACTAACTGCACTGCTGGGCAAAGGCCTCCCCCAATAGCCTCCACTGCTCCCTAGGAGTGCCGCTTAGGATGAAGCCAGGAGGTCATTGCTGGCATCAATATTATCATACTACTTTTTGCCCCTGTCTAACCCCCCCATTTTAGGGAAGTGGGGGAGCGCGAGCGAAGCTGCGGGCAAAAGCTAGTAGAGAATAAATAGCACGAACGTTGTAATGAATTCGTAACGATAACGTATCGTATGTTGTATCGTATGTACAGCAAACACATCAAAGTTTAAAAATCTGTCAAATTTTATCAATCAACTCTTATTTTTCTCTCATTCAATCAATCTACTCTCATTTGACTTGCCGGATGGCGCATTTGGTAGTGACCCTGCCTCATACGCCAAAGGTCACAGGTTCAATTCCCACCCTGGACAAACATTTGTTTGCTGTGCACTTGTGTTTGTTCAGTGTCTGGGTGTTAATATATATTTAAGTATTATATTTGTGATCCTCTGTTGTCTGATATCTTTTCATCGCAGAATAAACTACTATATTTTAGTACTCTTAAGTTACCTTTAGCAAGCTCAGCAACACCCATCAAGGCCTTGCTTTGCGCAACACTCTCAAGGATGTGCTCCTCCTCCCGCGCCTGCCTCTCCGCTGCGGACAGCGCCCGGGCCTCCGCGATTCGCTTGAGCTCGCTGTGCTGGTCGAGCAGGGAGACGTTGTAGCGTCTACCCCATTCTTCTTGAGAGGCTGTGGAAAGCAACATAATATTATGATTTAACTAAGTAAGCACAAAACTCTAAGGGAAACCCTTTGTATATATGAATGAATGATTTATTTATTCTCTGTTACACATGGGTTGTAGGCAATGAGGTGTATTATTATTATTAGTATGGGTTGGTTGTTTATAATAACTTGTTACTCACTTTCATCATCTGGATCATTGTCGCTGGAGCTCTTAGGATCGGTAGACCCTTCAGCAGCGAGCTGCCCCAGCCGCCCGAGCTTGAGCAACTTCTGTTTCTTCCTTTCTTTCACCGGAATGTATGGTTCATAGTTGTCTACGTCCTCCTCCGATTCTGACGACTTCTCGTCGCGTCGGTACCGTTTGATAGGTGGAGGAGGTTCGCTTTTTTGGTCA
The DNA here is from genome assembly GCA_014851415.1 of Cnaphalocrocis medinalis. Lineage (NCBI taxonomy): Eukaryota > Metazoa > Arthropoda > Insecta > Lepidoptera > Crambidae > Cnaphalocrocis > Cnaphalocrocis medinalis. The sequence continues at coordinate 1,609,347 of CM026302.1, forward strand.
GACATCCTTTTCTATACTTATCTTCTTAATTTTATGAAGAAAATTACGATTATTTTACACAACAAACACACGCTTTACGTTTCAATGATCTACTAAACTTTTGCAGATTGATAAGTAAAATTTGAACCCTACTGCAACCGAATAAGAATCAAAAAGTTCAAATAGATGTAAATTTATTATGGTACGTCGACTGTATACACGTTTGACTGACGTTTATTTAATGTCATTTACACGTTCCGGTTTATGCAGCCTTAAAGTGGACTGATGTGGAAATCTAAAAAAAATATTATAATCAAGCTTCTGATATGAAAAAAAATTGTGGGAGAATCAAAACATTTTGTTGGTTGCTTTGATTATGTGATTAATATGAATAAAGTGTGCACAAAACCAAGTAAATATCTTGAACTTTAAGCTACGGTATCTGCATAGTACGAAGTGTTAATAATAGAGTTTATGAAGTTTGTTACTTGCATTAATTTATTCTGTAAATATGTTTTTTACGTTTCAGTTTTTCAATACAAAAAATATTGGGGACATTCAATTTTATGCAAAGAATACATTGATACTATTCAATATGGATTTCTGCCCCTAAAATAAAGCACAGACTTTTTAACATTTTACATGCTACCTTCTACAAAATCTAAGTATAAACTTGACACTGTCAATGTCAAACTCTGTCACTCGAAAAATTTGTCAAAATATGCGAGTGACACGTAACTTCATATAATTAAATTTAATTTTTGTGACCTCCAAATGTGTAAATTCGCGAAAATCTGTATCTTAGCCGGCTAATTGTTTCACAACAACATGTCCGATAAAAGTTTTAGTGATCATACGAACAGGAACATAGTGAAAAATCCTCTTCTTTCTACCGCTGTGACTGGTCTGTCGCTCGAGGATTTGACACATAATGCTGTTTTGCTGCCTGTAGCCCACAGCCAGGAGCTGATCACTAGACAAGGTGAGTATCAATCTTTATTTTTATCACATATCTACGCGCAAAACGAGTCTACGATGGCCTTGGGGCCTGAAACATGCCAAACTTTTGTGTGATCGCTTACGCGAGTTTACCGTCAACATTTGCAGTCTTTCTTGCAAATCCGTGTGATTTATTACCACTTATTGCTGAACTATCGTTTTTCTAAGAGTTTCAATCTATTGCTCTTGTGTTAAAGTGACAAAAACTCCAGTGTTTTGTGAGAAAATCGCCTGCTAGAAACCATGTCTTTTCTGTACAAATCTTACAGAAACGCGCCGTTCGAAAGCGGTTTTCTACCTGAAATCTGCTTCTCCAATAATCTTAAACGTAAAAAGGTTGAAGAGTTTATCGATTTTATTACTTTCGTAAGTTTTACCTTGGAAACTTATGGTGATATGAAAACCCTGTGATGTGACATTTAGCTTTTCTCTGTTACTTCCTAGTTGTGACTTTAGTCAGTACTTAAAGGAAATGTTCTAGCTAAAACAATATGAGTCATAGTTATGCCATTATCACTTAAGTCTGATAAAAAAACAAGTTTCTTTACTTGTGTTTGTTTGTTGTGTCTCAAGGTTAAATAAGTATTTAATTAAACATTAACCCCTTATTACAAAATGGAGACTAAAGTTGTCATGGTTTAACCAAGATGCTGTAATTCTCTTTTTTTTTTTGTTTATTTGCCTGTATTGTGTTCAGGACACAGATAATTTTGCCAATGTCAAGTGATTAAAGAGACACATTACTTTGGAAATTGGTCGGTGACTGAGCTTATTCTCTTTAATATCATCAATAAAGTGATCAAAAAGTCAATTAGACTTTTTGATTACGTAAAACAAACAAAACATACACTGACATACACAATAGACAACACAGTTAATAATTGGGAGAATCTTAATAATTCAATGTGGCAAATAAAAGTGTTAATGTCAGTTTTAAATCAAGGCTTACTTTAGAACATGTTGTGTGTTAATGGTGTAAGTCATGTTTTCTTACCCTATTAATGCCCTAATACTTAAACTAAACTTACATTTGAGGTAGATGTTATCTCTGTCGCATAGTTGACTTGAAAAGAGATAGCATGATGTTTGATCAGCCCCGGTATTAAGGGGCTTAGTTTTCAATGTTATTTTAATACTATAACAGGGGTAACATGTTGAATTCACTACTTCTAGTAAAGGTAATTATTGATTTCTGTTTATTATTGTGTTGCTTTTTGTCTCATTTCAGTGTATATCATTGGATTCATTTGTGTTTTAACTTTGGGCAATATCTACTGTTATTGGTGTACTTACCAATGAGATATGTCTTTCAAATACAAATCATTTATTTTGGAAATTTGTTACATACATAGTGACTTCAATACTGCAATGTCATAAATATTACTTCCATCAGACATAGAAATAAATAAAACCACAAGTTTACAGTACAATAAATATAATAAAATATTTTTTGCAAAATCTTTATTAACAAAAGATATGGCTTTCTCGTTTCTTAATACAATATTAAATAGAAATCTTATAATACTACCCGTATTAGTAAAAAAACGAAACTGTCATTTTAAATTCTCTCGAGACTGTCTAAAGTTACGTTATGAATAATGCTATAACTTCGTTATTGTTACAATATTTGACTTTATATGATTATGTAAACTATGCTATAATTATATAAAGTATGTTACCTGGTTGGTAATAATAATAGTTTAATAAAAGCAAAATAACTTAATTAAATGTTTTGACTTTGCATGTATTAAACTTAACATTGTTAGATTATAAAATACTTACAGGGAAATGCATAATCTTATCTTTATAGTTTTTATGATAATAGATGGACCTTCTTATCTACGATATATTAATCAAACATGAAAGCATAGTTACTCTTAAGTTTTCCTAATCAAATAAGTCATCCATAAATTCCAAAAATTCAGTGACATACTGAATTTTTTTGATTGGCTACCTTCTCCTCTTTTCCCGGCCCCCTCTCCTCTTCGTGACGTCATTTGCAAATGTCACTCCAACTGAGTCATATTTGAAAACTGTACAGTTACAGTACTGTATGTTGATTAGGCGAACATAAGCGCACCAATGCTTCGACGTTGGATCATAACATCAATAAAATCCGGATGTCTCGACATTCGCACAATTTAAACATTTAATTTATAAATTTGATTCCTATTGAGTAGCAATTCGTGTGTGGGACCACAAATTGTTTATATCCTTTTTGGGTAGTCTATAGTTTGATGTGTCCAGTGTGACACAACTGAAGAGGGATTGTACAGGACTGACAGCTTAACATGCTTTCCGTGGCACGGGGGTATAAGGCTGCTATCATCACCATCTAATTTAGAGGGTATGGGAATAAAGCACCTATGTTTGCGCATACACTTAAGCACTATAATATAACCTGCGTATGTGGCCGATCGCTAAGATGGGCCGCCATAGCCGAATATCGGTTAGGATTTTTATTAGTCTATTGTTAGTACAAAAAAAACGTAAACGTAAACGCCCCGTTGGTAACGGGCCGTGATCTCGCGGTCCCGGGTTCGAATCCCGGGTCGAGCAAAAGTATGTTTGAATTTTTCCCAACATAGCTCAGGTTTGTGATCACCAATCCGCATTAGGCGAGCGTGGTGATTAAGCCTAATCCCATCATAGTTGTGATGACTTGATTTCTATGATGGAGGCCTTTGCTCTGCAGTGGGACAGTAATATAGGCTGAATACTTAGTACAATAAGATTTGGGCTATAGAAATAGTGAGAAGCATGCCAAATTGATTAGATTAGGACCAAAGTAATGCACCAATGGAACATTTTGAACACTTACTTAAATGTCATTTGTTCATGGCCATTGCTAGGATGTTGGGCATCTTAGGGCATCTAGTTAATGTCGCACTTTTGCAATAAGGTTTGTTGAATTATGTTCCAAAGCTTTTTCTTATACTAGCATAGATAGGTATATGACCTCAATGATTCTAGACACTTGTAGTCCTTGCCTTATGTTAATATGTAGACTGTCCTTACTTCTATATTAGACTGATAGACATATAGATTTACACAAGTCTGTTATGGCAATAATTGGAACTTGATGTTTTCTCATAGTTTAAATTTGTGTACTCATATCACAAAATAATTACACACAGAAAGTAGGCTGCCCACTAAGAGCTAAAAACGTGTCATGTACTCACGCATGCGCACTAACGGGGAAATACGCCTTTTCGACCACATTAATCCTAGCCTATGACATAAGATTGTCGAACTGTCGAGGTCTGTGGTAGAGGCCGCGCGCTTATGTACTCATGTCGGGCAACAACCCTAGCATATGTCAACGAACTCTTCTAAATTCAAAATCAGGCTGAGTCTACCTTCTGTGTGTAATTATTTTGTGCTCATATGTTCAGTGTCTGGGTGTTAAAAATCTATTTAAGTAATGTTTGTGTTATCTTTGTGCATCCTTATATCCTTAACACAAGTGCTTAGCTACTCCCTTTGTGATCATGCCCTTTTCTATGAAGTCACTAACACTGTAGTATCGGCATATTAATTATCTTCTATACTATTTAAGACAACAAGAAGAAAGATTCGAAACACTTGAGCGATGTTATTGACACCCGGCGCCATCTATTGGTAGAATTTGGAACTTTATTCGCAAATTCCATTATGTATTCTAAACGGTGTGACGTCTCTTATATACTCTTATATAATACATCGTAAGCAACATACATAGTCGGCATTGAGAGTTAAAATTAAATATTTGCCATTTTTATTTATTCAATAAAAATGCATATTTTTACAATTATAATTTATTTACTTACAACTAACTAATGAAACGTCATATGTTTCTGACATTTGTGCAAATAATGTTAATTAAGTTGTTTCTTTTTTAAAACAACAGCTGTATTACTCCCAAATAAGAATCGTAGAATTGCTTTACTTAATGCTGGCTCAGCGATCCGAAGTAGGCCTTTAAAATAATAACCTATTTCGTTGTTTGCATACAGTCCGGCCGTTTTGTCAGTCCTCAACCTGGCCCTAATTCACCATGCTGACAATTGTCGGTGACATATTATGTAGAGTGACAATTGTCAAACGACAGGAGGATTTTGTAACACACTTTCTACTGAAATTCTTACAAATGTGAATGGCATTTTGTTACAATTAAACGAATGTTGTCAAGAGCGAGTTCGTAGTCCGAGGGAACTATTTAATATTGTAATAATTCCGTTAGATGGCGTAAAATATCATCCAATAAACATTTATCTATTCTTTAAGGACTGAAATCTATCTACATACAAGCTAAAAGGTCATTAGTAGGAGGTAGGATTCTTGAATGTCATGTCAAATTATCATTTTGATTGCTGACACCACCTATTTTGAGGGTTGAATCTTGGATGGACCAATCATGCTCTCAACGTGTAGCAAAGCTGCCGTATAGCTGGAGGCACGAAAGTATAGCGATGACCGTTATTTTGCGCACTTGTAAAAAAGACGGCTTTCTATGAAAATTGGTTTCTGCGCACTCAAGGTCATAACTACACTTTCCTGCCGTAGACTATAGCTATTGTACACTTTAGCTGGCTCTGTCTCGCCCATTATGCTTGGGTCAATTCAGTTCGCCTTCCCGCTCTGATTCTTTAATAGAAACACTTTGATATCAAAGAAATAAATATTACATTTTGCCTTGGAATTTTATTCCATTCCAGCTATCGATAAGGTTTTATAAGCCATAGAAGGAATGTTAAAAATATTTTGTGCCCATAATTTTCGATTGCAAGTGCCGAACATTATTTCGATAGCTGCGATTGGTTACGCCTTCGGCGTGAAATCGTGTTCAAAATAAGACTAAAATGGCAAATATCCATGGAAATAAGGATATTCTCATATTGTTGTAGCACTTTATTTGTATCTATATTTCTCTACTGTGTCATTTTATTTTTTAGATTTATTTTTGACTCTTCAGTTTTCACTACGTTTAAATGTCTTTTGGTTGATATTTTTTTATATTTTATCACATTTTTGAATTTTTCAACAACACAATGACACTTGTAAACTATTAACCATACATTATGAGTGACTCCCGCAGGTTGTGAAAGAGGAACACGCTTTTGACCCACTTTTCATCAGCTATTTTGTTTTCTTTCTCAAAATAGCCAAGGAAAATGGTTTGATTTTTGAAATTTTCATTCATGGCATTGATTTAGAGTAAGCTTGCTCCATTGGAGGATCTTCTTTTACTCTAGATATGCTTTAGTGTAAAAGCAAGAGTAAGCCCATCATCTATAGAAAAATCAAAATGGTGAAGTCTAGAAAAATAAGTGAAACAGGCTTCAAAGTATAAACGCCAAACCCGGTCATGTCGTGATCCCATGTATCGGCCACCACAAGAGCCTTAATGTGCATACGACCTAAATGCTGTTTCTACGATATCAGGGAGGGATTAATTGAATGTGATGATATCCTTAAACCTACTGAAGTTTGTGATTCCTTCAACTCATGTTCCTCGATGACGTGTACGCAGAGGGCAGCTCCCTCGACTCCTTGCGGCGCTTCACGCACCAGATTATCATGGAGACTATTAATATTATAAGTGCTAAACCTAATATGACTCCTAACACTATGGCTGCGATGCCTGCACCGGTAATGTAATCTGGAACAAAGATTTATAGAATAGAATAAAATTTTTTTGGTTCATCATCATCATCAGCAACTCACACTCGTCCACTGCTGGACATAGGTCTCCCCTAATGCACGCCACTGCTCCCGATTTTCGGCCACTCTCATCCAGCCCACACCAGCCAGCCTTCGAATGTCATCATCCCATCTTGTCGCAGGGCGTCCAACACTACGCTTACGATTCGCGGTCTCCACTCAAGGACTTTACGGCTTCAACCAATTTTTGGTTAATACTATCACATTCCTAGTACACCAACTTTAATATTAGCACATCGTAGTATTTGGCCATGATGTTGTGGAACCTTCCTTATTCCTTAGTCTCCATAGTACAAGGGAAAACCTTAGTTGGAACCGGGAAAATATGTGTGTTTTAATTTATAATTTTATTTAGCGTTATTTAAAGCCCACTATGTGTATATTAGAGCTATTCTAAACTACTATCTACACCGATACGCTTTAAATAATACTACTAGTGCTAATTCAGTCTATCTACTATTATACTCAATTGTTAGGACCTTTCTAAACCAACGACAATACCCATTGCCCAGTAATAATACTAGCAGGCTACGTAGTAAGGCCCAGACAGCAGATACAATAGACAATCATTTGTTTTGCCTTTTAAGGGGCTATATCGAAAAAACTAGCCAACCTATTTACACTGATTGTGGCGACAATATGATATTTTTTAAGAAAGTAAAACATTACAGACTTAGATGCAAGTAAATTGAATTTTTCAAGATGCAATACAATTTTTTTAACACGCGACAAGTAACAATAATTATTGCAATTAGTGTAAATAGGCTGGCGGCGCTAGTATCGTCGATATAGCCCCTTAAAAGGTTTTTGTTCTTACGCTGTTAAAGCCTTACCACGTGTTGACATACGTTTCAAAAACGAGAGTTGAGCAATGCTACTATACTCCAAACTGGAATTCAAGACCAAAAAATCTACGACAGATACGTCACTGTCAAATCTGTTAATGTCACTTATGTCATTTTCAAGTGACGTTTTCAGGTTTCGCCAACCTTTTTGGCATTATTTTTATTATTATGCAGACTAAACTGTCAAGTTTCCATACATTGTTAAAATGTTGTGGGTAGATACCAAATGTTATCAACACCTGAACTGTTACTAGCGCAATACCATCTTTGAAAACTAAAATTACGGATGGTTAAGTTTTTATTAAAGTGTCTTGTATTTAAATGAAAAAAAGTTAATAAAAATATTTTTTTAAATTATAGAATCACAATTACCAATAAATAAATTACATCAGCGAGTGTTTGAAGAAAAAAGGGGTATACTTTGGTACGATCATTTTATTGCAGTAGCAACATTGTAGTAGATTTTTTGGTCTTGAATTCCAGTTTTGGGTATAGAGATACTATTACCGTGCCCACTATTCCTAATCAAGCATGCACCTTCTAATTCCTACAATGAAAATAAAAAGGCAGAAAATAATCGGAGCCATGCTGTTAAGCGTTTCAACCAGGCTATTTTACTGCACCTTCTATAATCTCTGACCATTTTGCATGGAAATTATCAGCTTCCTTCGTTGATGTGTCAAAATATTCGACTCCTGCGTTGATTCCATCTGTGGTCTCTGATAAATGGAAGACAACTTCTTAATACCACTATCCTACCAATGATAAAGTTAACATCTTTTTTTCAGAACTTGTGCCCATGATCCGGTTGGACTTAAGGGCCTAATTTGAAACGGCCGTTACGACCGAATCGAAGTTGCCCTCCCTTTCTCACGCGCTGTGCGCGCTTTTGTTTGAATGCGACAGGTATATTCTCATTCGATACGGACGGCTTCATTATAAACTTTCTGTTCCCCTATCTAAGGGTTGCGTTGCGAAGGTCAGTTGGCCAGACGCTTCATTGTAATTACCAGATTTAACAAAATCCTGGTCCAAGAGTACCCTAGTCTACTCGTATTAAGTGATAGACACTGGACGCTAAGATGCTGAACGTCGACTGTGTCAGTGACACCTACCATCGCCCGAAGAAATAAGTACCATGACACCAGTAACAGATGGCGCTAATCTGACTGTTTCATACAACTTGAAATTCGATTACGATTCAACATCCCGGAAGCAAAGTTTAGATGTCTACTTGGACAAACACCGGAACATGTTCCCCGATATCACTCAGCAGAAGATCTTCCCTTTTAATGGGCAACATTCCATCTTCATATTTTTTTCATCATGAATGATGCCTCCCTCAAAGTTCTCCACACAGATCGGTCCTAATGCTACCCGCATCCAAGGGACTCCCGTATATTTTTTTACTTACTGGATATATCCACGATATAGCTGTTCGTATTCCCGAGCGCGTCCACAGCGGTGACTACGACCCTGGGCGCGCAGCAGGTGGCTCTGTATGTGGCCATCACCTCCTCCCTGGATCCGGCTATGAAGTTGCTGTCGTATGTGATGCCTAACGGCGAGGAGGTAATGCGGAGAAGACCTGAGGAAGACGGAAGGATATTAAGATTAAGTTGTGATGATAGTGGTTCCTTTTGCAACTAAGAGCTTCAGTCTTTAAAACTTGCTGATAAATCATCAAGGTTCAATGTATCCATGATTGATATTTTGAACGATGACCATGATTTGATTGATTTGGTTTCTATGTTCATGGTTGCGAAGATATATGGATACTCAAAACTTAAGAACTAGGATACAGATATATAGTGTACAATTTAGGCGGTCTTATCTCGTAGAGAGCGCTCTCTAAGAAACAACCTTCAGGTAAAGAACATTAGACAGAATAGGGAATGGTGGTGCAATCCTTCTGATATAAGGAAGATCAGACGGAAGCAGCAGTAGCTTCATTATCATCACAGTATTTTCCAAAACTAGGACCAGATCAGAAGTGCCGGCTTTTCGACGCAAATGGCAATGAATGACACATTGAGATGACAAGATAATAATATCATCAATATAAAAGTAACAAAACATTATACCTGACACAGCATCCCTAGCAAATATGCTAGCCGACCAGACATACGAAGCGCAGTCATCTCCCCTTCTGCCGATGCAGGAACCTTGGAAGTCGTGCCTCACGTTTGGAGACCAGACATCCGTAGTGGTGGCACCAACGTTGTTGACGTATACGTACGCTGATATTGATACTTGTTCTTGACCTGTGAGGAGGAACATCATGATATAGTTATAATGATCACATAACTAATTAGGTTGATGCAGTGACCTCAAAGTGAGCCATGGTCTCTTATAATGATAGCCTCAATCTACATCGGTATTTTACAGTGTAACCTTCTGCCAGTTATCCGCGCAAATGCCTTGGTTCCATTTTCATTCATTTCATTCAGGTGATTTTAAAAGGCCATTTTATTGGCCGTCGATCTTTTCGGCTATCCCAATACATAGGGAAACTCCTTTTAAGGTACCTACGACGTTTTCCATGCTTTCAAGGTGGCAGACGGCTTTCTGTAGCAGCATTACCCTATTGGTTACCTAGCAACGTTGGTTACTCGGTAATGTCTCTGTCTTCTTGTATCTTCTGCCCGGGCTCTGGACCCATAATCTTAATCCACTGATTACCATCTGCTGGGCTAACATGAGCGCCACGAGATAATTTGTCGACACTCGTATTGTGTCGGCGCAAGTTGCTTCTCGCTCACCTGACCGAGCGATGAGCGGGATAGAAGGAAGCGCTCTCGCGAACGAGACTCGACAAAATTTTGTCGCGGTGCGCATTTTAGGCCTAATGGACATCCATCCAGGCTATGTTAGTCTCTGTAGGCAATATTATATTTTCATCGAGAGTTTTGATTTCAGATAGTCCCGAACGTTTTATAGGAATAAACTTACCCGTACCATAAGCAGTGAATGTGATCAGGTCCCTGGCTCCTGGTTGTGCTGATGTGGTGATGCCAACGTTCACTATCACGTTGACCGTCTGTCCTGGTAGCACGTTTTGTCTGAAATCAAATATTGAATCATTATTGTTGTTTGGTTTTGGATTTTCTGGTTCCCCAGCTAAACCATTGCAAAGACCAGACGGCAGTCGTTTCATTGTGATTATTGGACTTCTATGGATCACGTTCGCAGCCTACGCCGGCCTCATTACCGCTTCCACGCAAATGGTGGAAGGTACTGGTGTACCTTCGGACTAAGAACAAATGGCGCACCGTATCACAGTAACTTTAAGATGCCTTTTGGTTGAATAGTTAGAAGATATACTTACTGCAGTGGCGCGATTCCTCTGAGAAAGTTCAGCTCTCCAACAGCTCCGAAGCGGAAGAAAACAGTCTGTTCCCTGAAGTTGGTCACCTCGAAGTGTAACTGGAAAGATAAACAGAAATATAACATGTCATTGTTGTAGCTTTGGAAAGATCCTTTCAGGAAGCTATTATGGTCTTTCGATAGCTTGTTTGAGGTTTTTTTGGTATCCTGCATGAGATCTTTTTGGTAGATAGATAGATAGCGTTTATTGGCCATAAAAATATAATACCTCTACTTGACTACTACTATGAGGTCTTTTCGGTAGCTTCTATGGTCTTTTTGAAAAGCTTTTTAAGATTCTAGTGTTCATAATCATTCTCATAGTTCGTCGGGGATATAGTTATCCGGACACTTATTTTCTAATATTTGCTCACCTGTAAGTTGTCGCCTGGAGCACCGTACAGTCTTGAGCTCAAGCCGATTTGGACTGAAGTCAACAAGGATCCTCGTTGGTTGACAACCTGAAATCATATGTTTTTTTGTTCAAAGCTATATAAAAAAATGAATTGATGTTCGTCCGCTTTAAACTCGAGAAGGGCTGAACCGATTTGGCAAATTTTGGTCTTTGAAATATTCGTGGAAGCCAAGGAAAGATTGAAAAATATAAAATAATGCGATATGGAGTACGCCGGGTCAGCTAGTAGTAGTTTAAATAAATTTTACCAAAAAGGCGCGGTCAGCCAAATGTTAATGGGCGGGAGGGCCTAATTTGACACATATCTAAAGAATTACCTAGTAGTCTAGAATAATACCGTCTATCAGAACAGTAGGAGGTTTACCCTAAAATTGAATGTCTAGAGCTAATTAATAAACCGTATTGAAAAGAGGATGACGTTGAAGCAGGCTGATGACTGGCAGGAGTTGGCGCAAGACCGTTTTCGATGAAGGCTCTTATTATAGGAGACCAAGGTTCACTTTGGCTCGCACCGCCAGCCTAGTTAGTCTTGAAAAGAGGAGGAAACTCTCACCTGTGAGCACAGCCCTGCTGTAGGCAGCACGTTGCTATCATTGTACTCCAGCCTTGCGTTGTACACCCTCGAGTTGGCCTCCTCCGCCAGTTCCAAGTCATTCCTGGAGTCAGGGAAGGCGATGGACGCGGACCTGCCCATGCGCACCTCTGATTGGTGGACGAGTGGACCCGCTAGACGGACGAATGGTTCCCCTGGAAATTTGAATTGTGTGGACGAGGTACTGTCCCGGTTTGTGGCAAACTTTCTTTTTCTAATTTTAGCTGGTTATGGGTTTCTTTTTTAAAGAGTGCCAGCTTGGACTTTGAGAGTTGGACGTGGTTTTGTTGTCCATAGTTTTCACTAAGGGTGATGTGGTGATGATCTATAGCTGTAAAACTACTAATGATTGGCAGCGCTGTTGGGATGACTTTTTCAGACGCTTTCAGTATGATTAGACATTTTATCGACGGTCTTTCATAAGTGCTTAACCATTGTAGTTAGCTCTTACCTCAATATTGGTGTAGGAAAATTAGGTTAGGAGAGAACTCATCAGAAAAAAATTCGCCCGAGAATTTAAAGCTTTTTTTGCTTGTCGTCAATTGCAGTGACCGGCCAAAAAATCTAGAAATTCTCGGGTGAGATTCTTTCGGGCTACTTTTCCCCTAATCCAGAAAGGTTGGTATTAGTATACCTTTATGTACCTTTAATATCTCTGCCCACGATCTTGGCATAAACCCTGGAGCCCTTCACGTCTGGCAGCTTGACGTCTGCTGTCAGTTCTGTCACTGGGTTGTCGGAGTTGTCATCTGGGTCTCTTGTCATTGGGGGGTAGCTGTAACAAGGTGAGAGAAAACGTGAGAAATTATGTAATTGGGTATTTGACTAATCTCGATATAGTAAAAAATATTGATACTCTATCAAAATATTGGTAAATAAGAACCAATGGCCGACATTTTCAGTTAAAAATATAACGTCTAGCTGGTTTTGCGAGCATTCAAGTTCATGGGCAAGTCCATTTTTAAAATATAAAATTAAAAAAAATATATTATATCATTGAACTACCCGTACATTTTCCACCAAACTTTAATATAAAGCCATTTACTTAAACGAAACATTTGATATAGCTACCAAACAAAATTTACTAGACGCGCACACAGAAGTTTGAGTTGTGACGTCACAATTCAATAGCCATTTGTATAGAGCGTTTTTGAGCCAAAATATGTGCCCTTAAAGTTGTGATATCTCAGGTAATTCAAATGAGAATCAAATGATTCTTTCAACGATGTTTCTTAAATTGAGGCGTCTTTTGATTAAACACATAAAAAAATTAGTCAAATACCCTATTATGCTTACGTCATTGTGTAACCAACATGTTTCAATAAACTACAATGACTATGAAAACCTGCAAGTTTCGGATTGTTCTCCAAACTGCGGATGAAGGTCCAAACTCAAAACCAAAGCTGCAGTGGCTTCAATGAAGCAGCCGCAGCATATTGCATTGGCAAAGATTTGTACTACAAAAATAGCATTGGTAATATTAATTCGTAGTATTTGGAACTAATAGCAATTCCGTAATAAAGTAACGGCGGGCCACTAGATGGTTTTAATAACAATGGTCTTACTTGTAGGGAAGTTTGGCTAACTCCATTCCATACTCGTCGATGAGAACCGATTCCCTCACGCTAGCCACTGGTCCTGTGATGCGGAATTTCAGCAGTTCTGCGAACAAAAAAACAAAATAAAGTACGTTTACTGACACTTCAGTTTGCTAATTCGTTGGGCTATGTCGATGAATCTGGTTCTCTGTCGGATCACATCATTTCTGATGCGGAGATACTCCGAGCATATTCGGGACATTAGTTCCACTTATTACCAATAGATGGCGTTGGGCGCCGATTAAATCGCGCTAGTGTTTCGTCTTTTCGCTTTGTAAATAAGATTTGTCGATGTCTATAGAATTGAGCGCTTTATAAACCGTCGACACTCGTTTTGCTTGCCGCAAATGCGGACGAACGAAAAGTACAATCGCGAATTAGTCTGTACAGCCACCAGCGAAGTTCTGGTGTCCCTACTTAAGATGCTACTTAAATAAATAAAAATAAAATAAAAATATTTCTTATTTCTTAAAGGTTACAATCCTACTACTATTATAAAGGCGAAAGTTTGTAAGGATGTATGGATGTATGGATGTTTGTTACTCTTTCACGTAAAAACTACTGAATGGATTTGAATGAACTTTACCACAATATAGCTTATACATCAGAAAACACATAGGCTACAATTTAAAAAATATATGTGTGGATTGTCCAAATATGCGGCAAGTGTCAATAATTAACTCCACGCGTACGAAGTCGCGGGCGGCCGCTAGTTTTACATATATGAGAGTTTTCCCATTTAAGTAATAATACTTGTGCTAGGGAAGACACGCTCTTTTTAAAAAAACGCAGTTATGCTTTTAAAATAAAGAGCTTTACATTATTTATACAAATAATCTGTTTATTATAACCAGTATAGATTTTACACAACACTATTTGCAATGGATATTGTTCAATGTTTATCTAAGAGCTGATACCCTATGCCCTCGTCAGACCGTTTCCTATTTACCCGTAAGTGATGTCACAGAAACGTGGAAATCACTATCAAAATAACGTCAATGATACTATGATTACCTAAAGTGACGTACAGTGCGAGAATAATGCTATTTATTATGAATTGACACAAAACACAAGAAGAAAAATAAGGGAAGAGGGGGGAAGAGGATAAAAGGTGGCAGCGCACTTGTAACTCCACTGGTGTTGCAAGTGTCCATGAGCGGCGGCAATTGCTTACCATCAGGTGATCCGCCTGCTCGTCTGCTACCTATCTATACCATAAAAAAATATTTAAAAAAAACACTTGACGTGACCGTACGTCCCGTTTTTTGGTACGGGACGTACAATTGTCCCGTTTTATGAAAAATCCTCCCTATTTGTCCCCCCCCTGCCGTCGTTTAGATATGATAAGTGGCAATGGGCCTCCCTGCCCATTGCCACTTCAGCCACGCAATTCTTTGGGCTATGTCCGTGACCATAGACCCTCTGAGTGACTTTGAGCCTTCTTAAGCGGCCGATCAGGCCGACAGGACCGATCTGTGTGGAGAACTTTGGGGAGGCCTATGTCCAGCAGTGGACGTGTATTGGCCGAAATGATGATGATGATAAACTAAGTCAAAGTTAACAAATTCAGTTTCGACACAGCCATTTTGCAGTAGTATTATAAATGTTTATCAGTGTTGTAAGTTGCGTATTTACATGAATGTATTAAATGATGTAGTGGATTAATTAGTGAATCGGCGCTTCGATTCATAAATAATGTAGATTGTAGAGCATCCAGTGGGAGCGAGGCGAAAGATATACTACAACAAAAAAAGTTTGAGAAACTAACGAAGCTCACATGCTATTCTTTATCGATGGAGGGTCATCCTAACATCAGTTTATCAGTTTCAGGGCCTTCATTGGCGCCTGCATATCAGTAGAGTCCTCCCAATTGGGCCGCAGGTACCCTCACTCACTCGACCAAAACAGTATTTTACATGAACATTTCCAAAATTTCGAAATCCCGTAGGCGTATCCATACTAATGTAATGTTCGAGGTCGTTGACCCGAGCACTGGTTATAATTCAACTAGTGGCCCGCCCTCACTTCGCTTCGGGACCTTAATTCAGAAATTAACCAATAGATGGCGCTGTGTCCAATTACATCGCGCAAGCGTTTCGTGTTTTCGGTTTACCTATAAGCCTTGTCGTTGTCTATAGAAGTTATCTCTTTATAAATAGTATAGATGAATAAATGATTAACACTGATTATAGCTATCGCTTCGTTTGACAGTGGACTTCGGCCCCGGTCCCGCGTCCCGATATGCGGTATTGACTTATTAATATATCTGAAAACATTTGATATGAACTAACCTACAATCCTAAACTGATAAACGTTGTGAACTTTAGTTCCTCGTATGTATGTTGACGCGATAACACGTGTCTTGTACGAAATACTATAAGAAAAACATTTTTTTTGTGTTTTGTGATTTTTTTCACAGTAAAAGTGTTTTGAGGTGTTTTTTTTTTGTTTTTACAATTCTAAGTGTTGATGTTTCGGTTTAATTGAAATATTGCACTTGTTTTTGGTGCCTAAAGTTAGTAAAACAAATTAAAAAACTAAAATAATCATAAAAACTAAAAAATATTATTTTTTAGATATTATTTTAATGCTCCTAGAGATAATGTCTCATATCCATTGTGTTTTTTTTTTAAATATTATTTAAAAGTGGATTTGTTTTTTTGTTTAGAAAAATCTAACTTCTCTTAGCTTAACCTCGTTTCTATACCGGGTCCGTTTTATCCAGAATTTGGCCAGTTTCGTATTTACAGTTTGGCAAATATTGTGCTATATCGTTGTAAGGCCCAGACAGCAGACACAATAGAAAATCATTGTGCCTTTAAAAAGACATTTGGGTCTTACGACGTAAAAACTAATGAGCCAAAATTTATGCATTGTTTATTTAAAAAAAACAAAAATAAATGCCAGACACGATAGCGTCGTATCTTCCACTTTTATTGTAATGGCCAGATTCAGCGCACACGCACAGATTGTGCTATTACAGTCGTCGTTACAGCAATACTATGTACGGTCGATAGCAAAAATAGTTTCTTAAAAAATATTATAGATTTATAAATAAATCAAAAAATAAATTAATTTAACGTTTGCGTAGATACATATCTCATACAAACCAAATTGTTTATATATTGACATTTACACGACTTTATTGATAGAGTATAGATTGTAACCGATACAGCATTTTCTTATATTACACAAAAAATAAATAAATGTAAAATTGATATTTAATTGTAAATCAATTTAAATAAATATTGTTTAAAAAGTCATGTCCATATTAATCTTTAGTCCCAAAAAAATTAAAATGTTGGTGTTGTATAACGAAAAATTTCTGATCTCTAGTCAAAATGATCCAATTGGTGAATGGTCACTGAAGGTAGCTCGGGTTTGTGATCACCGCACCGCATTAGGCAAGCGTGGTGATTAAGCCTGATCCCATCATAGTAGCGATGACTTGATTTCTATGATGAAAGCCTTTGCCCTGCAATGGGACAGTATATAGGCTGATACTTTACAGTGAAAAATAGCGATGACCTGATTTCTAAGATGGATGAAGGCCTTTGCCCTGCAGTGGGACTGTATAGTATATAGGCTGATACTTTACAGTGAAAAATAGCGATGACCTGATTTCTAAGATGGATGAAGGCCTTTGCCCTGCAGTGGGACTGTATAGTATACAGGCTGATACTTTACAGTGAAAAATTGCGATGACCTGATTTCTAAGATGGATGAAGGCCTTTGCCCTGTAATGGGACAGTATATAGGCTGATACTTTACAGTGAAAAATAGCGATGACCTGATTTCTAAGATGGATGAAGGCCTTTGCCCTGCAGTGGGCAGTATATAGGCTGATACTGTACAGTGAAAAATAGCGATGACCTGATTTCTAAGATGGAGGCCTTTGCCCTGTAATGGGACAGTGTATAGGCTCATATTTCACTGTGAAACACAGTACAGTGTGGGACAGTATAATCAAAGGCGGATACATCTTTACACTGAAAAATGTTTTGCGTACGATTGTACGCGAAATCATCGGATGTTTTTTAACGTGTAAATCGTTTCCTCTAGTTCTCACACGCGATCTGTAATGATGCTCTTACAAAAGCGGTCCCATCAGCGACCGTCACGTAACGTGTTAAGAACCGGTTGTGATGTCACGTACCAACGAGAAACTCGACTTTTAATGTCAAATGTGTATTAGGGATGCTAAGTATCGATATCGTTATGCTTTTGACATTGGCGGATTGAGTGTTTTCGCGTGAATGGCGTAGATGACTTTTTTTTTTGTTTTCCCCTGTCGATATCCTTATATCATTGGCGGACTCTTAACACTGAGTGTTTTTGCGTAGATGACTTTTTTTTGTTTTCCCAAGGGAAACTGAAATGGTTTTCATTTCACCCTGTTACATGTAGGGGACATAGTTGTGTTATCTGACAAGTTTGTGTAAACAAAACTGCTGAAGACCTATTTTTGAATTATCGTCTCACTAAAAAATGTGTGACTCTCATGATTTTTGACATTCGCATTTTTGAATCATTCGAAAACGAGAGATTTGCAACGAGTGGTGTAAACCACTCGTTTCCGTGAGGCGAGTGGACGTATTTACGTCAAATCACACGTCAAATATTAACGAGTTAACACTATACTTTGACAAGATTGGCGACACACTAAGCGAGTGATTTCAAAAATAGGGAAAATTATGAATCATGCGACTTACGAGACGACGTGACTTGAAAAACGAGTAGTTTTGTTTGGACGAAGCGAAAATTCAAAAATAGGTCTCCTGGGGTGTCTATCTCAGCGCAATCGCGATCGGATACTCCACCCACAGCCAGGATTGGATTGTACCGCTAATCGCGCTCGCCGCTTTACGCCAATTAATATGGCGTAATGCAATGCTCCTGATGGCATGACCTGCCAGGACACCCCGTAGAGTTTTCTCTCGCCAAATCGTAAAACTGAACAAGCCACTACCCAGTATGTGACAATGGCGAAAACATTGACACTTTTATGGAGAAATAGTTTTAGTTTCGACTTTTACCGGGAAACAAAATAACCGTAAGGCGATTTTACCACGTATATAAACTTGTTGGTTTTTTATTAATTAACGCGTGACTTGTTGGTTTTTAAAATTAGCGCGTAACGAGAAAAACAAGTTTGAATTCACAAAAAAGTTTAAACGAAATTTTAGTTTTAACAAAATAAAATATCGATGCATTGATTTATTAGTTATTACAAACCTAGCGATTTTGGTTCGAGATGGTGTTTGGCTGTTTCGTGTGTCCTTGGCCCAGATAGAGTGCGACGCCATTTTGCCGTGGATGTCATCGTGACTTTTTGGAGGTTAGAATGTTTTTTTTTTCAATTTATTTTTTTGTTCTTTTTGTATTTTTTTTATTTCAATTTTTAAGCATGGAATCGTTTAAAAGATTCGATCAACAATATAGAACGAGATGTCTGGTAAATTCAAAAATGTTTTTTTCTTTTTATGTTAGGGTTCAAGAATTTTCGCATGCAGTTTTTTTTGGAAATTTCATCCCACTTCCCTTAACTAATGCTTAAACGCCCATGTAAGTGGCAAACAAATAAGCTGATCTCCTGTTGGTAAGTGTTTACAGCAACCGCATGACAATGAGTCGTTGATGCGTTGCCGACCTTTTAAGATGGGATACGCTTGGTTCTTTGGACTTCGGACCATCAAATAATAATAGTGAAGTGAAAATAACGACTTTAAGACTCATATTGTTTATTTTTGCAAAGTTATTTTGAGTGCTATTTCTTATGGAATAAGTCTGTAAACAGCAAATAGCCTGGTTTTTGATTATTTTGACAAATTGGCATTTTGAAGCTTAGTTCTTTCTTATATTATATTATGTGACTCTCTAGTTCTAAATTATTGATTGATGATCTACGAAATGCTTATCATGCAAGTTTTTTTTATTATTTTGTAATCATTCATCATCACACCATCAAAAAACTTTACCTAACCTCCCTTGACATTCGCAGAAATAATCTCAATCAATGGACATGCCATTTTAATATTAGGCTACGTAGGATAGTTTTTGTGCTTCAAAACGCTGTATTTTTGCTACCTCATTCTGATATTGATAATGTTAAAAATAGAAACGCCAATATGTAACAAAAAATGTGACATGGGACTATTAAAACGAAACCAATGTAATAGAATTCTCATGAAATGTTGTACTTATGCTAGATTCGATTTTCTTAAAGAAATGTGTGCCTTTTGAATATGGCAAACGTAAGGAAGCCATGATATTTTTTTTACCAAAGTTCTATCTATTATCTTTTTTGAAAAGTTTAAGGGCCTCGTTCACCATCTCTGAGTAAAGTTCCAAGTAGTTTTCTTGTCAATTAAAGTGGATTCGGAGAAAATTGGCCCCTGGTCTTTGTATTGAATAAATTATTTAAATTGTTAACTAGGCCGCGGACCAGGGGCCAGTTTCCTCTAAACCCTTTTAAATTGAGGAGTAAATTACTTGACACTTTACTTAGAGATGGTGAACGAGGCCCTAAGTTAGTTACTAAATTACTTACGTGTCCTGGAGCTAAAACGTAATAAGTCAATATTAAAAATTGCGTAAAAATAAAATTGTTGACTTGGGATTTCAAAATGGCTGTATGCTAATACATCTGAATGACACTCGGAGCTATTTTAAGACAGGATTTTATTTCTGTGTTTATGTTTTTGTGTTAAGGTTTTAACCGCAATTTCAACATAAACATGCGAACATATGATTTGGCATGCATTTTAAGTAGTTGTAAGTTAAATTATTCGATTGGCCGGGTGGCGCATTTGGTAGTAACCCTGCCTCATACGCCAAAGTTCTGTTCGATCTCCACCCTGGACAAACATTCGTGTGATGAACACTTGTGTTTGTTCAGTGTCTAGATGTAACTTAATGTATTTAAGTTTAAGTAACCACTGTTATCTGTAACACAAGTGACTTGTGTTACTGATATCAGACAATCAAATCAATCAATAAATGTATGAGATGTCTTGTGACGTCAGTCTAACAGTACGCCATCTAGCGGATTTCACACGTGTTACCCCCATTAAGTCCAATCAACATTCCATTTTGTATTCGTAGTCTTACATAAGGAAAACATGGTAGTTATTTAATGTTCGATTATAGACTAGCAACCTGTATCTGATCTAGTTTTAGATGTTGTCTATTATAGAGGGTGTATCAAAAATTATATTCTTATAATTATATTCTTTTCGTAATATTAATGCTATAAAAAGTATATTTGTCAAATAAAATTAAGGGTCGTAAGTTAGTTGTTCTAAGAATCTCCCTATTAATTGTGTTGTCTATTGTATATGTTACGTTTGTTTTAGGTGATGTTTAAATAAAATATATAAAAACATAATTAATAAAAGATAGCTTCGTCATCGACCAAACTACAAAGGTACGGGTCTTTTATTATTTCTTTTGTTTTTGTGGCCAATAAACTTTATCTATCCATCGATCTATCTATCTATCTATAGTACTTTACATTATCAAAATTACCGGTGTCCTGAACACAATACAAGCCCATATATGTGCCACTGCAGGGCAAAGGCCTACCATCTATAGAAATCAAGTCGTCGGTCTACGATGGGATTAGGCTTAATCAGCGCCACTCTTGGATAATGCGGATTGGTGATCACAAACTCGAGTTATGTTCGAAAAATTCGAAATATTACGAGTACCCCATCCCATCATAGTGACTTGTCTTCTTTCTATGATGGAGGCTTTTGCCCTGCAGTGGGACAGTATATAGGCTGATACTTTTGAAATTTTGGTCGACGTACAGTGGCCAGCACATCAAGTTACTACAATCTGTCAAATTTCCTCAGTTGATATTGAACCAAACACGTTTGACATAAAAGTGAGGTTCGATTGAAGAAATTTGACAGATTGTAGTAACTTGATGTGCTGGCCACCGTACATATTCGCTGAGTTACCATCTTCTCCGTTCAAATTGATCCATGTTTTGTTATAATTTAAAATAGTTAATAAAATATAGATCTAAATCAATGTAATAATACGTTAAATCGATAAAAAAGTAATTATTTCGACGTACAACGCGTGCAAAAAAGCCGGATGTTCCTACACAGATCTTTTAGATAACGGATCTTGTTGTATGGGCGTAAAAAATTATGTAGTACATATGTACGGTCAGCAACAGATATATCTGAGCGGGCGAGGTTTCCAATAATATATACAGTTCAAACCTCACAAATAGAACTGAGCGGGCAAGTACCCAATAAAATATATACAGTTCGAACGTCAAAAATATAACTGAGCAGGCAGGCAGGCAAATAGAACATACAGGTTGTATCTGTACACATTAACATCCCTTACACCACGTGTTCTATACTCTGATTCATAATCATGTAAACTGACAGATGAAAATGACAAGTTTCTATGCATTTTGACATTTTGCATGTGTCAAATTTAGTGATAATGTATGGGGATGACACATTGACATCTGTCAGTTTACTTTACATGATTATGAATCAGAGTATACTAACCATTCTTAACAACATTTGTTCAACAACTGCATGCTCGTTTGCCTATTTCGGAAATCAAAATGAAATCGTCATATAAATCTTAGCGTTTGAGTGTTCTTTAACACATACAGTATACACCATCAGTCTTATATTATTTTTTTATTGTTTCTGATGTAATTACTGTATGTAAAACTGATCTCTGTCTCAACCATTGTTGTTTTCTGTGCAGTGAATGTTGTGATCAATAAATGTATTTTCTTTCAGTGATTTGTTTTAAGTTGTCTTAGCTCATAGTAATTTCACTATCTGACTGTTGACAACTTTTTGAAAATATAAACATTAACCTCTTTTTGAAGACTTGGAATGTATAGTGACTTCTGCTGCTGACTGTACATACAAGTATAATAGAGGATAATGCGTAAAGTTAAATGTCAGAGCACTTAACCAAAAGATGTTGAAAAGACTACGGAGGCTGTGCCACAGTATATACAGTAGTTTATCTTCGTAGAATATGCCGCTGGGCGGTCAGAGTGAGTGCATAGTTGCTGGGCGGCGTATACGTACTATTTTATGATACCCGGTGATTGTCTTTTTAAAAAAAAGCCGCTCGCTCTAAAGTGACAACCCTCACGCAACGCAAGAGTAAGCTAAAAACTCGCCGAGTGACTTAGTTAAACTACTGTATATGACTTATACTGTGGTTGTGCCCTGTGGCGTGAATTGCTTAGAACTTAGTTTTTTTTTAAGTTGTTATATTCATGAATATAAACGAAGGATGCTAAAGACCGTGCGAAGTGGAAGAGGCGTAGCGTAGTAGAGAAGTGGGCACCCAAGCGACAATTTGGACGCTACTGGGAATAAACTCTAAGATGTGACGATGGTTCAAGGACATCAACAAAATTTTATAAAATTATTAGTGACCAGCCACTTCATATCGCGGCCAATAGATGGCGCGAATGGTCGATTACATCGCGCAAAACTTTCGCTCTTTCGGTTTACATGCAGGGTGTATCTGTGAACACTTACATCCCTTGTAGATATCCCCAATCCCAAATGATAGGTAAGGTTAGGTATATTCGAATAACAGAATAGTTAGTTAAATTTTCACCGATACACCCGTATAAGACCTGGTGTTGACTTCCTATGTAATTTACATCTTTATAAATGGTACAGATGTGAACCTACCATTTGATATCCTTAATGTAACAACAACAACAAATTACAATAAAACATCATACATAATTATCATTGGTCGACTGGTACTAGTTGTATGGGTAATGTATGATTGTTAACCACTATTCATACATCATATTTTTTGTCCATTCATAAATATTCATGAATGTCTATGGCTTCTGCCAAATCGGTTGTTGAACTATGTTATTAATTTTTTATTATAGAGTTTTGAATTACGATTTATGACTCTATTATGAAGAACTGGTTTGGTTTTTTATTATACTCTTCGATATGTTATTAGAGTCTTGCATTGAAGAAAGGTCGTAGTTGTCGTCAGAGGTTAGTGCAAGTTTTTGTGCGTTGCATAATAAGGTAAATTATATTGCAGACATGTTCAATTTTATTTGGATATTATTTGAATAGCAATTAATGAGAATTATCACGATATTATTTGGTTTTCCTGTTGTTTTTGTGGAGTTGGAATAATAAAGGGCTAATGATAGAGCCCTGGGGAACACCCATTTTTTTGTGGAGTAATCATTCGGTTATTTCATTGCCTCGGTGGCGCAGTGGGTAGTGAGTAGCACTTAAAATCGACGCCTGCGCTTGGGATCCCCGGGTCGGGTCAAAAATTAGTACATGAGTTTTTCTGTTCAGAAACTATCAGTGTCAGCCGAACGAGACATTTTATGTCTTTCAGACTTTAAATAGGCATTCGACTAAGATAACATCTTCGTAAGTACTTTCTATCGGTCCATTGTACGTGATGCAGTTATACACTAGGTCAAAAGCTTGTTTAAGGTCAAAGCATTTCTGCTAATTAAATATCATCAAACGGGAAGTAACGCGACGTAAATTTTTAAGCACATAATTATGCACGACATGCTTGACATTGCTGTACAGTAGCCGTGGTCACAAGTGGACTGGCGGTGCACGGCGACGTCTGCTAGGGCCCGGCTGTAGATCTTCCGATACCCTCACAGATTCACTTGTTTATAAAATCACCACTGTATACTGTCAGTGAAACCACTCCTACACATTACACTCACAGCATCTTGTTTGTTCTTGGCGCCCCGATCTGAAACCATTCCTTCATCGTGGCCGAGCTATCGGAGTCTATGTTGCGTCGCGAAAATTCAAAGAACTACTAGAAATATCTCAACTCACCAGGCTTCTCCCTCTCCTCCACGTTGAAGTGCAGCTGTGCTCTGGCCCCCACTCCGAGGCGGTAGTCGCAGGTGTCACACCGAACGCTCAGGTGCCACACGCCCACCATGGCTGCGTCCGACTTGGGGGGAGACGCTGGGATCACTGAGAGCCTAAAAATGCATTTTTTTATAGGTGGCAAACGAGCAGACGGATCACTTGATTGTAAGCGATTGCCGCCGCTCATAGACACCAGTAGAATCACAAGTGCGCTCCCAATCTTCAACTTTAATCGCCTCTCCGCCACCCAATTGGGACTCCGTTACACTCACTCAGTCGACGAAACACAGCGCAGGCGCTGCTTGGTCTCCTGTGAGGCCGCGGTACCATTCCTTCGAGCCGGCCATTCATGCCGAAGCGTGACTCTCCCACGGTAAAAACACACTTCATTTAAAGCATTTGTTAGATATGTTGATTACATCTTATGACATTTCATTAACATCGTAAGGCCCAAACAGCAGATACAATAGAAAATCAATGGTTTTTGCTTCGTATGAGGCTTTTGGGTCTTACGACGAGTATTCTAAAGGTTTTTTTATTAACCTTAACTGTCCCACAGCAGGGCAAAGGCCTCTCCCAAACTCCTCTATTGGTATCTGTCAGTAGACAGCGCTTGCCAATCCTGCTTGTGGTGGTCGCTTCACGCTATCTTTTGCCTCAAAATTATGAATGAGTACATACATGTCAGTTTCCAAGTTGACTCCAGGGAAGACCAGCAGCACGTCTCTTGGGGACAGGCCCTCCGTCCTCGAAGAGGGAGAGAAGGAAGCCACCGATGTGAGGTTGTAGAGGTCTATTTGGGCAGCTGTAGGAAATAAGGTAAAGGAAGACCATGAATTTTATACCAACCATCCAGGGATAAGGATCGGGCTATTAGCAAAGCCTTTAATACAATTGGGTATTTGACTAATCTCGATATAGTAAAAAATTTGATACTCTATCAAAATATTGGTAAATAAGAACCAATGGCCAACATTTTCAGTTAAAAATATAACGTCTAGCTGGTTTTGTGAGCATTCAAAGTTTCATGGCGGGTCATTACATTCCCTCTGATATGGTTGAGTGAAATGATGGCTGACACATACGTCATACTTGTGTACAGGTGCCGCCTGGGGACTGGTCTGCCTTGGTTTCCTCATTTTTAGCTTTTAACATTTTCTTCATCTTGAATAAGTATTGGACTGTAGGAGGTGGTATGAGGAAAACATTGTAATAAACATTTTGGCGATTAAAAAGAGTACTGGCGAGTTCTTGCCGGATCTTCTCGTCAGAATCAACTTTCCGATACCGGTGGTTAGATAAATCGCATTATGTCTATTATTTTTTAGTATATCTTATGTATCAAGATATATATTTAATTTTCATTTAAATCATACATTATCTTTAAATAGTTTTAAAACATTTTCTTTTGTATGACGATTTGTAAGTGCTGTGTACAAGCCTATGCAATAAAGATATTTGACTTTGACATGGTCAAGTCCATTTTTAAAGTATAAAATTAAAAAAAGAAAAATTATATCATTGAACTACACCGTACATTTTCCACCAACTTTTATTATAAAACCATTTACTTAACGAAACATTTAACGATACAACTACCAAACAAAAATTATTAGACGTGCACACAGAAGTTTGAGTTGTGACGTCACAATTCAATAGCCATTTGTATAGAGCGTTTTTGAGCTTGCCCTAAATATGTGTCTAATTACCTGAGATATCACAACTTTAATGTGATATCTCAGGTAATTCAAATGAGAATCAAGTGATTCTTTCAACGCTGTTTCTTAAATTGAGGCGTCTTTTGATTAAACACATAAAAAAAATTTAGTCAAATACCCAATTGCCAGCTCATCTGCCACCTATCACTTTAAAAACCCATTCAAAGTACAATCCCTCGGTATTTCCCGCCTGACCCCTGACAACGTAATGACAATCATTACATACACACAACACATACAACTCATACAACTTTAATGACAATGATTTATCTGTCATATTTAAAAATGATTTTCCGCCATCCCAAGGCGCGGAGGTGCTGAGTTTTGTTCAGGGTTGATAGAAACACTAAACAGACAATTCACATTATCATCAGCAACCCACGCTCGTCCACTGCTGGACATGGTCTCCCCCAATGCACGCCACCGCTCCCGATTTTCGGCCACTCTCATCCAGCTCACTCCAGCCAGCCTTCGAATGTCGTCATCCCATCTTGTAGCAGGGCGTCCAACACTACGTTTGCCGAGTCGCGGTCTCCACTCAAGGACTTAATGGCTCCAACGGTTGTCAGTTCAAGTAAAATATCAGCCTATATACTTTCCCACTGCAGGGCCAAGGTTGTGGCAAAGGCCTCTATCACGGAAAACAAGTCATCGCTACTATGATGGGATTAGGCTGGCACGCATTAGGCAAGCGTGGTGATTAAGCCCAATCCCATCATAGTAGCGATGACTTGATTTCTATGATGGAGGCCTTTGCCCTGCAGTGGGACAGACGCTGATACTATATTGCCAACCCTAATTCATTTATGATACTCAGCGCAAAAACTGACAGATGAGATACAAAATTATGATGACCACAGAGTACAATACCCTTGTTAACGTTTTGAAAAGGTGGAGTTAGACGACCCGTTTGGCGTAGTGGTTTGAGCGCCGGTTGAGACGCAAGGGTCGCGGGTTCGATTCCCGCACCAACACAAATGTTTGTTGATGGAACAGATATTTGTGTTGGGTCTGGGTGTTTGTAGTTCCTTCGTTGTTTCTGGTCTCCATAGTACAAGGGAAAACCTTAGTATGGGACCAGGACAATGTATGTGATGTTGTCTCAATTTATTATTTACTAGTGGCCCGCCCTCACTTCGCTTCGGGACCGTAATTCAGAAACGAACCAATAGATGGCGCTGTTCAATTACATCGCGCAAGCGTTTCGTGTTTTCGGTTTACCTATAAGCCTTGTCGTTGTCCATAGAAGTTATCTCTTTATAAATAGTATAGATTAACTCACCATCATTAGGAGGGTACAGTACGGCGTGTTCTACAGCGCCCTCTATGTAGATCCTCAGAGCTGATACTCCGTTCTCTACAGGTACTCCCAGTGACAAAGCTTCGCCCCCCCCTCGCCTCACCAGTAGAGTCTGAAAACAGGAGTAGTTATTTTAATTGTTCCAAAAATTCCTTAAAAAATCAAACGGACTGGAGTCAACGTAGCCTTTTTAAATAAATAAATAAATGCGCCAGACAATCACACCAATCAACCTGGTGTCAAACTAGGGCACCCAACACAGCATTGTTTATCATACTGTAACTGTAATCTTAATAATGTTTTTTTTAATTATTAGCAGAATGAAATTGTAATGATTATAATTTGAAAAGAGTAACTACTGAGTTTCTTGCTGAAGCGGTAGCTTACATAATATTTGACATTCATAAATGTTCTATAAGGACTTAAATTGAATAAAGAATATTTCTATTTCTATTTCCATGTACTATGAGTACCAGGTGACGATAATTAACTGGGGGCGTCAACCCAGAACACCAGACCAGACCTATTTTAGAAAATGTAGTTTCCTAAATTGATTGATTTGACCGGGAATCGAACCCGGGAACTTTTGCGTGTAGACTAGCAAAAATAAATAATGATCGCCAACCTTTGTTAGAAGATGGCACTTAAAGAAGAAGGCATACCTCAAACTTTTCAGCATCTAACTTGGGGTTGACTCTTCCTTTCCTGGACTGAATCATCATCTCCATTGGATCCCACTCTTGGAGTTCCGCCTCTGAAGCCAGGTTGCTCCCGCTTTCCATGTCCTAAAAAAACAAAATTACAATCACACAACCCCTTATTTATATACAATACAATACAAAATTTCACTACATCACATACATTGATCTGACTCTGAGATAGGTAGCTCAAGCACCTGTGTTACAGATATCAGAACCAACAGTAGGATTACAAATATATACATATAATACTTTTCTTTTGTAAATACATACTTATAATCTACCATAGAAACACCCAGACCAATACAAACATACATGTTCATGTACACCAAATGTTGTACTGTGCGGGGATCGAACCCGCAACCCTTGGCCCAGACGCAGCATTCACTACCACTGAACCAACCGGGTCGCCAAAAAAAATATTGATCTGACTCCGGTTAAGTAGCTTAAGCAAGACACTTGTGTTACAGATATAAGGCTCTTATTATAGGAGGCTAAAGCTCACTTTGGCTCGTTGCGCCAGCCTAGTTGTTATGTCCAGAGGATTGCAACAAGCGAATTACATATGATGATGAGCAAGGGATACGCACCATGACTTGCAGAGCATACGGCAGAACCTCTCCCTGAGTGTGGCGGGAGACGTTCCTCAACTCCTGAAGTTCCTCCTGGTCTGGTGAGGGGTTGTTTGAGTCTGTCCATATTATGTACACCTGTAACAAACAATTCGATTCTTAGGTTTTTTTTCCACTTTTTTCAGCTACTCCCCAAAGGCTCAAGAGTTGACGGTAGTATTTTTTCTTTTTTTGTGTGATAGGTAGCAAACGAGCAGGCGGAACACCTGATGGTAAGCAATTGCCGCCGCCCATAGAAACCCGCAAATACTCCGGTTTTTAATCATGTGTAGTAAACTGACAGATGAAAATGACAAGTTTCTATGCATTTTGACATTTTGCATCTGTAAAATTGAGTGATAATGTATGGGGATGACACATGGTCATGTGTCAGTTTACTACAAATAATTATGAACCAGAGTATAGAGTCACAAGTGCGCTGTCAATTTTTAACCCCTTTCCTCCCAATAATGCTTCCGGTAACCTCACTCACACGACGAAATATAGCGCAGGCGCTGCTTCAGGCTGGTCTTCTGTGAGGCCTTGGTATTACTTCCGTCGCTCTGGTTGATTCATGCCGAAGCGTGGTTCTCTCGCGATCTTCTTCTTCTCGTGTCAATGGCATCAAGATATTACATTTTCTCAGCTCAATACTCCGCCACAACGACTGCGCTATCGGTAGGCTGCAGGAGTTCACCATATTTGCAGCTGTCCGGGCATTTACGGCATGCAGGAGAAGCAGACCTTGAGTGGAGACCGCGACTCGGCAAACGTAGTGTTGGACGCCCTGCTACAAGATGGGATGACGACATTCGAAGGCTGGCTGGAGTGAGCTGGATGAGAGTGGCCGAAAATCGGGAGCGGTGGCGTGCATTAGGGGAGACCTATGTCCAGCAGTGGACGAACGTAGGTTGCTGATGATGATGAGGAGAAGCAGGAAATGAGATATCTACAGCTAGTTGGTTGCAGATGTTTCATACTTATTTCCTCAAATTTTCACAGTCTGAGTTTGGGCAAAAGCCCTAAAAGAAACATACCTTCAATCTTTTCTCGACTAAAGCCCTCAGCGCCAAGGGCAGCCTCTGAGGGTCACCAGCTCCCTTGTCGGTGACCACGAAGAGGGCACTGTCGTACGGAACCAGCTTGGCGGCCGATGCTAGGGCCCTCATAGTTCCGTCGCCCGCTGAATCTGAGTTCACACCCTGTAGGGGAAAAAGTACTTTAATTGAAACTCCATTACATATTTCGACGCCTTTGAGCAATAAGTCAGTAATAAAGTATCATTTATATACCGGATTTTCTAGATCACAGCCCGGTACTTAAACATGTAGACTAATGGGGCGTTAAGTCGGTAACAAAATCCTCAATCATGGTTTAAGCGTACCCTGGGCTCCAGAGGGATTGCTTGCTAACTGGGAATTACAGGTTGAGACGAGACAGTAGGGTATTTTACGACTTTTTTTTTATTTATTTATTGTAAAGTTTTGAAGTATGAATCACAGCTCCCTTTTTATTTTTTATCTATCATCAATTAGTTCCGAAGATATATGAGTTTGCAAGTCCCAATCAGAAAAGGAGAGCGATACTCTATTAATGACGTCACTAGGCTAGTGCTTCCTACAAGCGCAGTACAAAATTTTGTTTACGAAAGAGACAGGTATATCAAAAAGTTGTTGCTCTATAACTTTCTTGTATTCAAACTTTTTAAAAATGTTTCTTCAGTAATCGTACACTTATACAGTAAATTATCGAGTCTAGGTATCAGATGTCGATATTTTAACGACGGTAAAATACCCTATTGTAATTCCCCAGTTTTCTGGGGTTTTATTGTAACTACATACGCAGATAAAGCCTTTTTATAACTCGGAAACTGATTTTACGAATTTCTACCCCTAAAGGAGTAATCCAGGAGCTGCATAACTCCACGGGAACAATACGCAAGCGGCGGCTGTTATCACTATAAACAGTTAGGTGTCACCACTCGTCTAGATAGATGAGGTTCGGCAAAACATCACCATACAAACAGGATTATCATAAACGCTCAAACAATACGTCAAAATGATACATCGTTATGCAAATCAGATGGATCAACCTTTATTGTCCGTCTGCTAATGTTTCATACACTTGTTCTTATATTAACCGATGTGTATACTTAACCGACCTTTTAGCACCATCTGTCAGGTATATTAACATATGGTATGCGTACGAAATAAAAAGAAAAAGTACTCTACAGACAATAAGTCTGTTTTGAATGTTTTGACCGTGAATTTTGGGCTGAAGCAAGACGATTCCGGTTCCGTAATTTTTGGCTAATACGTATATTGTTCTCTTTGGACTTCCATTCTAATGTTCTTCTTTTCTTTTTTTATCAGAGGTAACCTTCACATTGTCACATGTGGGAGACAAGGTGGTCTGTGGATCTCTAACCCTAACCAAAACCCCTGGGGTGTCCCATCTCAGCGCAATCGCGGTCGGATACCCCACAGCCGGACCGTACCGTACCACTAATCGTGCTCGCCGCTTCACACTAATTATTTGGCGTAATGCAGCCCTGACTCCTAATTTACGACCTACCAGGACACTCAGTAGATTTCCCTCGCGGAATCGTGACACTGAGCAAGCCACTCCCCTGTAGTGGGTGTGCTCACGTACTCCGAAGGCCCGTTTAGTCGCCTCTGTCGACAGGTCGGGAATACCTTGGCAGTATTCTTAACGCCCATAGCCCACGTTCTAATGTTCTTCGAGCCAAATGCTCAAAGGTCATTCTTGCTATGTGCCCAGTCCATCTACTTGTTTGGCTTTCAACCCTGGTGATTAATGTTTCAACGACATACGGAAGCATGCTGATCTAAAGTGGCGAGGGATATATGTTCGTGGAAGGCTTTGGGGGAGGCCTATGTCCGAAGACCATACTAAGGCCAGATCTTGCCCTGCAGTGAGACATAACTGGTTTAACCAGCCTGTGTACCTTATCGTACCACCAGATTTCGAACTTTATGTAGTTGTGATAAGGGCTGAAAACCAGCTAAAAAGATGTCCAGTTGCCTTGTTATTTGCCAGTAGACCTGGGTATCGCTGGAAAGACGTCCTCGAGAGTGATCTGCGAGAACTTCAGGCCAAGTACTGGCAACAAATAGTGCAGGATCGACCGAAGTAGCGTTCTCTAGTTTCGGAGGCCAAGATCCTTTCGGGTCGCTGAGCCAGTGGAGTAGTGGTAGTAGTTGCCTGGTTTAGAGTTAAAAGAAAGTCTTCACCTGGTATTTGAGTAGCAGCTTAGACAAAGCCTCGGAGACAGCCCTGTCTCCACTCCCAGTGCTGCTGGGTTGAAGGTTGTGGCGGGATCTCCAATTGATTCCTGAGAACAAATTGAATTCATTTAGTATTAACTAATGGCCAGTCCTCACTATGAGACGTAACAGTTAACAGTGGGAAAGCCACGCTTCGGCTTGAATGGGCCGGCTCGACCGGAGTAATACCACGTCCTCACAGAAAACCGGCGTGAAGCAGTGCATGCGCTGTGTTTCGCTGCGTGAGTGTACCGAAGGCCCAATCCTGGGGAAGGGAGGTTAAAAAATAAGCAGCGCACTTGTGACACCACTGGTGTTGCAGGTGTGCATGGGCGGCGGTAATCGCTTACCATCGGGTGATCCGTCGGCTCGTCTGCCACCTATATCATAAAATAAAAAAAGTTAAATACCTACGTTGTTATGCTATTTGCATTTTAGTTCGAATCTTTTCCAAATATATTACATAGATTTTTTTTGGATTCCTATACCAAATGACGAAGTCACGACTTTGTATGGAAAGATGATTTTTTTATGCGAATTTTCAAAAGTCCTAAAACAAATGTTGTTCAGAATAGTTGGTAGAACACGTGGTTAAAGGGATGTAAATGTTCACAGATACACCCTGTAGATGCTATCAATCTACTATTATAGACCATGTCCTACAGTTTATTAGTATTGGCAAATGAACTATTATTTGTAACTTATGAGGAGAATTGGAATGGCCATGCTCTCTCAATCGATGGTATATTTAACCATTCCTTATCACAATTTGATATACAACCCGACAATCTCTTGTCTCTACCTAACATTAGTAAGTAGAGCGTGACAGCACGTTTTACATAACTAACTTACATTCACTATATCAAGGTCTTTGTATCTGTTATACTTTTTACTATACTTATATTACTCGGATGCGATCATGATATAATGTTGTTTGTTTTAATTATAATACGTACTAGTGGCCCGCCCTCAATTAATTTCGGGGCTTAGATTTGTTATTAGTTCCAATTTTTGCTAATAGATGGTGCTGTGTGTCGAATACATCGCGCTAGTGTTTTGTCTTTTCGGATTACATATACGCTTTGTGTCTATAAAAGTTATCTCTTTATAAATAGTTACGTACTAGTGACTCGCCCTCAATTTCGGGACTTGATTTTGCTATTAGTTTTAAAATATTGACAATAGATGGCGCTGAGTGTCAAATACATCGCGCAACTGTTTCGCCCTTTCGATTTGTATGTAAGCTTCACCGATGTCTATAGGAATTACCTCTTTATAAACAGACTAGCGGCCGCCGCGACTCCGTCCGCGGGGAAAAGTAACTTTTACCCCCCTTTCAACCCCTTACAACCCCCTTTTCGCAATAAAAGTAAGGCCTATGTCCCTTTCTCAGGGTCTAGATTATCTGTATACCAAATTTCATTTAAATCCGTTGAGAGTTTTGGCGTGAAAGAGTAGCAGACAGACAGACAGACAGAGTTACTTTCGCATTTATAATATAGTATGGATTTCGGGGCCTCGTTCATCACCTCCGAGTAAAGTGTCAAGTAAATACAAAAATACAAAATACAAAATACAAAAATATTTATTTCAGTTTACTTAAGTATAACACATACAATGGGTTTGGAATCTCCTTTTAAGCAAATGTTTGCTTGTGTTAGGAGAATCCGCTCTTCTATATCAATTCAGTTAAAAATACATAAGTAGGGACATTTTACAGTAGATCAATTACCCGACTACGACTTGGCAGAAAAAAATATAGTAAATTGTCAATTATAGTGGGTTCGGAGAAAATTGGCGCCTGTATTGAAAAAAATATTTTAATTAAACTAGGCCGCGGACCAGGGGCCAATTTTCTCCGAACCCACTATAATTGACAAGTAAGTTACTGTGACAAAATTGAAAAGATTTTGTGTTGGGTCTGGGTGTATGTGGTTCCTTCGTTGTTTCTGGTTTCCATAGTACAAGGGAAAACCTTAGTTTGGGACCAGGACAATGTATGTGATGTTGTCTCAATTTATTTATTTATTTATTTACAAAATGACACTTTTTTTTTTTATTGTGATAGGTAGCAGACAGCAGGCGGATCACCTGATGGTAAGCAATTGCCGCCGCCATGGACACATGCAACACCATGGAGTCACCAGTGCGCTGCTAACCTTTTATCCCCTTCCCCCCCGATGGGCCTCCGGTACCCTCACTCACTCGGCGAAACACAGCACAGGAGCTGCTTCACGCCGGTTTTCTGTGAGGCAGTGGTATCACTCCGGTCGAGCCGGCCCATTCATGCCGAAGCATGGCTCTCCCACAATTAACTTTACTCAGAGGTGGTGAACGAGGCCCTTAGAGTACATACATACAGGTTGTATCTCTGAACATTTACATCTTTTTAACCACGTGTTCTACTAACCAGTCTGAACAACATATTTTTCCTTGACTTTTGGAAATTCGCATAAAAAAATCATCTTTCCATACAATGTCGGTCATGTGACTTGGTCATTTTGTATGAGAAATTGAGGAGTCGAAAAAATTTTCGATGAATTTCGAAAAGTTGTTGAACAAAATTAAATGTTGTTCAGAATGGTTGATAGAACCCGTGGTTAAAGGGATGTAAATGTTCACAGATACACCATGTATATTTTGGAACGTCATAAAATACCCGTCTTTATTTTGATGGTTGTTAACATCTTGAGCTCCATATTGAATATCAATTAGTTTTGATTAGTTATGGATATTTATTATTTAAAACTCGCCATTATAATGTCGACAGATGTTGACAACGTCTGGTTGTCATGTGCACTGGCGGGCAAGGAAATAGAATCAGTGTCACCATTTATAAAGAGATAACTTCTATAGACAACGATAAGGCTTATAGGTAAACTGAAAACACGAAACGCTTGCGCGATGTAATTTAGCACAGCGCCATCTATTGGTTGATTTCTGAATTACGGTCCCGAAGCGAAGTGAGGGCGGGCCACTATTAATAGATACAAGAAATCGACGAGTGACCACTGAAAATCGGCGTCGCGGTTGCCTACTCCGGTAACCACGACACATGCTGAGTGGGAACCTTTTTAGCACATACTAGTGGCCCGCCCTCACTTCGCTTCGGGACCGTAATTTAGATATGAACCAATAGATGGCGCTGTGTACAATTACATCGCGCAAGCGTTTCGTGTTTTCGGTTTACCTATAAGCCTTGTCGTTGTCTATAGAAGTTATCTCTTTATAAATAGTATAGAAGATAAGTTGTATTTATAAGTTTAGCCCATTGTACTATGGAAACCAAGAACAATAATTTGTCCAGGGGATCAAACACACGACCTTTGGCGTATGAGGCAGAGTCACTACTAAATGCGCCATCCGGCCAGAGTTACGTCGCGCTTGACTGGTATTTTCTTACTAACGAAAAACATTTTGTAATATTATTAAGTGGCATTTGTAGGACCATTTATCATACAATTGGCAATAAAAAACCAGACACATTCATGCTTTCACATCGCCATTACGAATACGCGGGTTCATTACAAAACTCATCGACAAATATTCGTGTTGCTATTCATAGTAGTAATCAAATGATACTGCCAATTAGGCTGCTTTTCCACCAGAGATGTGCTATGTAGCTATGTTGCTAAGATGTGAAATCTACGATATGATAAACACTAGATAATTTAAAAAAAAAACCGACTTCTAGACTACAACCACAATGTATACCTATCATTGAACTATTCTTTTTTGGTTTTTGTTGCTTTTTTTCGATGAATTTCGAAAAGTTGTTGAACAATAATGTTGCTCAGAATGGTTAATAGAACACGTGGTTAAAGGGATGTAAATGTTCACAGATACACCCTGTATGCACCAAAGAATATGATTGGTGGATATCAAATGTATCCATAGCATCGTAGCATAGCACATCGCTGGTGGAGAGTACCCTTATTGTATTACAAATCAATCGTGATCTATATAAACACATTATAATTTGGCAGGCAATGAAATCGAAAAGTTAATTATATCCTTTGTGGTTCGATTTTATTGATCGCCATTGTAAGTTTTGTACGAGATTTCATCTGTGACATTGAGAGTTTATTTGTTACCAAAAATAATGTCTTTTCTTTTTGATTTGGCTAATGTTTTTTTTTCATTTTGTTTCCAGGTAAGAACGAGACGTACAACTTTCCTGGTGAGCTGTTCAGTTGTATATTATATTTTTGGGGTCATTTTCATGGAGCCCTTCGACTAGAGTTGGCAGATAGTAAACATACAAATACGCGCACACATACACACACACACACACACACACACACAAACACGCACACACACATACACATTTACAGATCATCGTTATTTCTTTCTAAAGGCTTAAAAGTAAATAATATAAAAATAAATGTAATATCTATTAGATAAGTGTTTAGCAAGTAATGACAATTTAAGCTAAGGAAGAGTGAAAAATAAAAAGGTTGGCAGCGCACTTGTAACTCCACTGGTGTTGCAAGTGTCCATGGGCGGCGGCAATTGCTTATCATCAGGTGATCCGCCTGCTCGCCTGCTACCTATTACATTAAAAAATATATATAGATGGCGCTGAGTGTCGATAACATCGCGCTAATGTTTTGATTTAACGATTTGTATTTAATGTTTGTCTATAGAATTTATCACTTTATAAATAGTTCTATAATCTACGCATCACGCAGCCTTCATATGAAATGTCAAATAGGAAAAAAAATGCAGTTGCGAGCAAAATAATTGGCTGCGATTCAATGGAATAATGATAAATAGACATCTATTGTCTTCATAGCATTATGTCATCGTGTGTAGGTAATCGGGGTTTGTCGAGTTTTTGTCATTAAATGAATTTCTGCAAAGATCATGTTATTATGTTATTTCATCTGAGATTGTCATAGATAGAATCTTTATTGCATGATTGCACATAAATAAAATAACAGCAATCCTAAATAATTTATTAATGCGAAGATGTCTGTCCGTCTGTCTATCTGTTACTCTTTCACGCGAAATCTACTGGACAATTTGAATGAATTTTTGGTATACAGATGGCTAGAAAGAACATAGCCCTTTTATTGCGAATAGGGGGTTGTAAAGGGTTAAAAAAAGGGGGGGGGGGTAGAGGTGAAATTGTTAAATAATAAAAAAGTACCCAAAGATATATTCCCACCTCGGATTTTGTCGGTGCAATTGGTCTCGCTCACTGATGAGCGATGAGCGGGATAGAAGGAGCGCTCTCGCAAACGTGGCGACATTTTGTCACCGTGCGCATGTTAGGCCTACTGAGTGAGCGATGAGCGGGACAGAAGGATGCGGTGCGTACGCATGTTAGGCCTACTGAGTGAGCGATGAGCGGGATAGAAGGATGCGCTCTCGCGAACGAGTGTCGACAAAATTTTGTCACAGTGCGCATGTTAGGCCTACTGAGTGAGCGATGAGCGGGATAGAAGGATGCGCTCTCGCGAACGAGTGTCGACAAAATTTTGTCACAGTGCGCATGTTAGGCCTACTGAGTGAGCGATGAGCGGGACAGAAGGATGCGGTACGCATGTTAGGCCTACTGAGTGAGCGATGAGCGGGACAGAAGGATGCGGTACGCATGTTAGGCCTACTGAGTGAGCGATGAGCGGGATAGAAGGATGCGCTCTCGCGAACGAGTGTCGACAAAATTTTGTCACAGTGCGCATGTTAGGCCTACTGAGTGAGCGATGAGCGGGATAGAAGGATGCGCTCTCGCGAACGAGTGTCGACAAAATTTTGTCACAGTGCGCATGTTAGGCCTACTGAGTGAGCGATGAGCGGGACAGAAGGATGCGGTGCGTACGCATGTTAGGCCTACTGAGTGAGCGATGAGCGGGATAGAAGGATGCGCTCTCGCGAACGAGTGTCGACAAAATTTTGTCACAGTGCGCATGTTAGGCCTACTGAGTGAGCGATGAGCGGGACAGAAGGATGCGGTACGCATGTTAGGTTAGATGTTGTGTGAATATATTTAGGCTTATCATTAGAATCGTATCCAACGATGACAATATCAGCAGAGTTTAACCCCCCCACGGTCAAATGAGATGTATGAGGCTGGCACAGTACAGGCTGATGATGATGATGATGATATGAATAGTTGGTGTTTCAACAATGTAAGGGTGGTAACCTCTTCTGCGTCTTGTGTCCCGATGATGTTGCCATTTGTCTCCGTCTTGTGCAGCTTGTCATGTAAGAAGGCAATCGAGCAAGCAGGTCACTTAATGGTAAGCATCAACCCCGCCCATGGACCAAGGTATAGGCTCGTTTCTTGAAGATTTGAATATCGTACCAGCAGGGCTAACATGCGCTCCGCGAGATAATTTGTCGACACTGCTATTGCGTCGGCGCAAGTTGCTTCTCGCTCACCAGCCGGGCTAACATGCGCACCACTAGATAATTTGTCGACGCTCGTATTTTGTCGGTGCAAGTTGCGTCTCGCTCACCTGACTGAGCGATGAGCGGGATAGAAGGATGCGGTACGCATGTTAGGTTAGATGTTGTGTCAATTGAATTAGGCTTACCATTTGAATCGTATCCAACGATGACGATATCAGAAACATTCAGCCCCCCCACAGTCAGATCGTTCCACACAGCCAAGGCCCGGTTCAAGGCCATAGGCCTGAGGGGTACCAGGATGCCCGCGGGGGGTCTGGTCCAGGAGTCCTCCAGCCAGCTCTTGAGGGTGGCGCTCTTGCTGACGGGGGGTGCGGGGTGCGGGGCGATCTCGAAGTTGCGCTTGTCTATTGGCGGTTGGGCTTGCGCTGTAGAGAGAGAAATTAAAATAAATAAATAAATAGAGACAACATCACATACATTGTCCCCTTGTGCTATGGAAACCAGAAACAACGAAGGTATCATAAACACCCATTATTTAATTGGTTAGTAAATCCATACTCCATACTTAACGGCCTCGTTGGTGCAGTGGCTTAGGTGTTCGCCGGAAGCGCGAAAGGTCCCGAGTTCGATTCCCGGTCGAGACAATTTAGGAAACTACATTTTCTTGGGTCTGGGTTGACGCCCCCAGTTAATTAATGACACCTGGCACTCATAGTACAGGGGTTGCCCTAGTTTGAGACCAGGTTGATAGGTGTGATTGTCTGGCGCATTTGTACTTAGTATTATAAATAGGGAAGTGTGTATGTCTGTATGTTTGTTGTTCTTTCAATGCAAAACGGAGCGACGAATTGACGTGATTTTTATAAGTGGAGATAATTGAAGGGATGGAGAGTAAGTATTTGTACTTCTTATTTTCATTCAGCAATCTCTTTGCACTGCCTTATCCCCATTGCCAACACGCTGTTTTCTCTCCTCTACCTAAAGGTTGTCTGGAAGAAATCGCTACAAGCGATAAGACCGCCTTATTGTACTGTCTATAGCTTTTGCTTCACTCATGTATTCTATTTCTGTGCAATAAATAATATCTATCTATCTATCTATCTATATGCTACTTTTTGTGCCCGTTAGAAATAACCTCAAATTTTAGGGAAGTGGGGGCAAAAGCTAGTCTATAAATAAACTAGTGACCCGTCCTCACTTCGTTTTGTGACATAATTTTTCTATAAGTTCGCCAGTAGATGGCGTTGGGTGTCAATTATATCGCGCAAATGTTTCGACTTTTCGGGTTACATAAAGCCTTGTGGTTGTCTATAGAAGTTATCTCTTTATAAATCTCTTTAAATATATATAATAAACAAACTCACTTATAGTATTACCTGATACAACTATTAATTTGTACTTAAGTCTATAGTTTTCCTCTTAGATCATAAATTGCTATAATAATTTGTCATCGTCCTACTAAGTTATTTACACCCCTAGAAATCATTCAAATTGTTAAATAGTTCTTGTTACAAAGGAATAGAGTTGAATGTTGTACGGCACAATTTTGTATAATGAATGGGTTGAGGCTGAGATCCAATGGAAAATTGCTGTGACATTTGTAGGGTTGTCAAATCGGGATTTTGGTGTTTCTGTCCCTGTTTTAAGTTAGATTCTTACCATTCCGTGATAGTTTTGCCCATAGTGACTAATTTAACACCCACTGGTGTTAAGCGCTTATCTGAATAGCGAAAGACAATCTACAAAATTATTATGCTTATTATAATACTAGCTGTTACCCGCGACTTCGTCCGCGTTGTATAGTATCTTTACGTAGCATTTTTAATTTTCACCCCCCCCCCCCTTTTAACCCCTTTCAACCCCCTTTTCGCAATGAAAAGTAGCAATGTTCTTTCTCAGGGTTTAGACCAAGTATGTATCTGTATACCAAATTTCATTCAAATCCGTTCAGTAGGTAGTTTTGGCGTGAAAGAGTAACAGACAGACAGAGTTACTTTCGCATTTATAATACTAGCGGCCGCCCTCGACTTCGTCCGCGTGGAAAAGTAACTTTTTACCCCCCTTTTAACCCCTTACAACCCCCTTTTCGCAATAAAAAGTAGCCATGTTCTTTCTCAGGGTATAGACCAAGTATGTGTATATACCAAATTTCATTCAAATCCGTTCAGTAGTTTTGGCGTGAAAGAGTAACAGACAGACAGAGTTACTTTCGCATTTATAATATTACTAGCGGCCGCCCGCGACTTCGTCCGCGTTGTATAGTATCTTTGCGTAGCATTTTTAATTTTCACCCCCCCCCCCCCCCCCCTTTTAACCCCTTACAACCCCTTTTCGCAATAAAAAGTAGCCATGTTCTTTCTCAGGGTTTAGACCATCTGTATACCAAATTTCATTCAAATCCGTTCAGTAGTTTTGGCGTGAAAGAGTAACAGACAGACAGACAGACAGACAGACAGACAGACAGACAGACAGACAGACAGACAGAGTTACTTTCGCATTTATAATATTATACTCTGATTCATAATCATGTACAGTAAACTGACAGATGTCAATGTGTCATCCCCATACATTATCACTCAATTTGACACATGCAAAATGTCAAACTGCATAGAAACTTGTCATTTTCATCTGTCAGTTCTCAGCTGGCAACCCTACTGGTGTTGATAATAATCCATAATTTATGCCCAGGGCAGCGCTTTCTACCATCTGCCTGATAGACGCAGCTCGCTAAAACGCAGCACGGGGACTTTGCTTTCATATGCGCAGGCGCAGGTCTAGTGGTTTAAGTACCAGGCCGTGATCTCCGGGTCCCGGGTTCGATCGATCTTATGTGATAGGTGGCAGACGAGCAGACGGATCAATCGTAAGCGATTACCGCCGGCTCTAGACACCTGAGACACCAGTAGTCACAAGTGCGCTGCCAACCTTTAAGACCCTTTCCCCCAAATTGGGCCTCCGGTACCCTCACTCAGCGAAACAGAGCAAGTGCTGCTTCACGCCGGTATCTATGAGGTATCATTCCCGATCGATTCCTGGGTGGAGCAATTGGGTATTTGACAATTTTTTTTATGTGTTTAATCAAAAGGCACCTCAATTTAAGATACATCGTTCAAAGAATCACTTGATTCTCATTTGAATTACCTGAGATATCACAACTTTAAGAGCACATATTTTGGGCAAGCCCAAAAACGCTCTATACAAATGGCTATTGAATTGTGACGTCACAACTCAAACTTCTGTGTGCGCGACTGCGCGTCTAGTCAATTTTGTTTGGAAGCTATATCAAATGTTTCGTTTAAGTAAATGGTTTTATAATAAAAGTTGGTGGAAAATGTACGGGTAGTTCAATGATATAATTATTTTGTTAAATTTTATACTTTAAAAATGGACTTGGCCATGAAACTTTGAATGCTCATAAAACCAGCTAGACGTTATATTTTTAACTGAAAAGTTTGGCCTTTGGTTCTTATTTACCAGTATTTTGGAAAAGTATAAATATTTTTTACCATATCGAGATTAGTCAAATACCCTATTGGGGGGAAAGGTTGGGACTCTGCTAATGTTGCAGACTTGTGTCTATGGGCGGCGGTAATCGCTTGCCATCAGGTGATCCGTCTATTCGTCTGCCACCTATCATATAAAAAAACTAATAATTAACGGTGTATAGCATTATAAGACCAAGCCCAGTGTTTGTAGTAAAACATTTAGTGTTGTATCCATTGATCTTATGCCGTGATGGAATGTTAACGAGCTTGACTCCAGGGTTTGGCTGTGTTTAGAATTGGTTACAATTCTTGGAAATCGATCAGAGTTACCGTGGTACTGTGTTGCCAACCTGAGAAAACAATTTGGTGATGTGTACCTTGTGATAAGATGCTGGATTTATTTAAAATAATACACATGATTATTTTGTTTTTATAAGTTTAGCAAGTATTTTTATACCTATTATTGTGTGCTACACTAAAATAAATAATAAATAACACCTCATATATTGACCTAACTCCGTACTAAGTAGCTTAACTGGGCTATACGAATGAAACTAGCGCCGCCAACCTATTTACACTGATTGTAGCGAAAATATGATATTTTTGAAGAAAATAAAACATTACAGGCCTAGATCCAAGTAAATTGG
The DNA here is from genome assembly GCA_014851415.1 of Cnaphalocrocis medinalis. Taxonomy (NCBI): domain Eukaryota; kingdom Metazoa; phylum Arthropoda; class Insecta; order Lepidoptera; family Crambidae; genus Cnaphalocrocis; species Cnaphalocrocis medinalis. The sequence goes on from CM026302.1 coordinate 1,651,839, forward strand.
ATTTATCAAGATGCAATACAATATTTCTAACACGCGACAAGTAACAATAATGTTAATTATTGCTAAAAACGGCCACTTTTGGCTATAATTGACATTATTGTTACTTGTCGCGTGTATTATATATTGTATTGCATCTTGAAAAATTCAATTTACCTTTATCTAAGTCTGTAATGTTTTGCTTTCTTAAAAATATCGTATTTTCGCCACAATCAGTGTATATAGGTTGGCGGCGCTTGTACCTACATACCACTATCTATCCCACTGCAGGGCAAAGGCCTCCATCATAGAAATCAAGTCATCGCAACTATGATAGGATTAGGCTTAATCATGCATTATGCTCTTGCCTAATGCGGATTGTGAATATTTTTAGATTTTATATTGGCAATACCACCTCACACTTGCGACTCTGTAGGTAGTGATTCTAGGGATGGCGATTATATCCGAAAAATATCGTTTTTTAAATCGATTCCAATCGTGGCCTTAATTGATCGGTTTACAATAAAATCAAAATCTTAAAAACCGTTTTTTTATAATTTTCGTTTATAATGTTGTTGAAGATGGCTGGACCAGCCTCCTTTGATATTGTTCTTGTTTTCTATTTTTTTTTACTATTTTCATATTAATTGTTATGTTTTACTTGTCTAGGTATGCTTTAGTGATAACAACGGTGTCTGTTGGAAAGGTTTTTATTTGGCACTATCGGACTTTTATTGACTACTACTGGCGACGAAACCTATAGATTTCGTCGTCCACGTTCGTTAATGTTATACATATACCTATACTCTGATTCATAATCATGTAAAGTAAACTGACAGATGACAATGTGCCGTCCCCACACATTATCACTCAATTTGACACATGCAAAATGTCAAAATGCATAGAAACTTGTCATTTTCATCTGTCAGTTTACTTTACATGATTATGAATCAGAGTATAAATCTATTTTATAAAAACAAGACACATTTAACGATTTCTCATCACTAAAATCAAGTATATTTTTTACCATATTAAACTAAAAGGTCAAGTATTTAAACAAGACATTTATTTTCGAGTAACTTTTATTATTTACTTATTATTTAACCGGCAGCACTTTTACAATACGAGTACATTTAATAATTGTTAATAGTGTTATGGTGTTACCTATACCAAACAGTCGAATGTCGATTTTGCAGGGTGAAATTTTCAATTCGATTCACCGAATCGACTGCTACATATCGATTTAATTAATTGATATTGTCTCCAAAAATCTCGATTCTTCGATTAACCGATTTCAGATCGCCATCCCTAAGCTATATTTGGTTGTATCTGTAGTCAGTATTGTAGCTACTGGCTTTTGCCTTTGTATGTGTGAAATCGATTATCTACATTAAATCGATAAAAAATCCCTTGATTGTATCGCCAAAGCGGATTGGTGACTTGCGATTCAGCAAAGGTAGCTCAGTGGACATTAACTTGCGCCTTCCGAAGATCGTAGGACCATTCAATTATTACGTAAGCAGAATTTTTTAACCCCCCTTGTCAGCAAAAATGGTAAAAATATACTTTCTCTTCCTGAATTTATCAAAAGTAAGCAGAGACAAGACCCTCCCCCCATCGATGCTTACGTAATAATCAAACGGTCCCTTAGAATCCGAACACGTACCTTTATAATTTTCAAATCTATGTGCGTATTTCTACCATTTGCTCGGCGATGAGAGAAAACATCATGTGGAAACATGCACTGGCGTCCGTGGCTGATCTTTAAGATTGGTTGCCATAGCCGAATATCGGTTGTAGGTTTTTTTCTATCTACTAAACATCGAAATCGTGAGCGCAAATTTTGTTGGTATAACCGTGTTTAATCTTTCTTTCTATTCAATGAAATATCGTACTCACAGTTCTCAGTCTTTGGGTTCCTCTGGCCCATGATCTCCAGGTCGTCTCCCAGCTCAGCTATCCTGGGCACGAAGTCGTCCATCTCGTCTATGGCTCTCGTCGTGGCTAGGGTGGAGGTGGTGGTGTCTGCCTGTATGAGAGAATTGTGTGTCAGTCTTCGCATTGATTTAACTTTTAAGAGGTAATTACCGAGACCAACAAAACGGGTTTAGTTGAATTGAAAACGCAATTATGTCCCGAATAAAGATTTTTTACCCCGTGCGGCAAAAACCTCTTTCGCCCCCTGCGGCAAAAAGCTTTCGCCCCGTGCGGCAAAACATTTTCGCCCCGTGCGGCAATTAACTTTCGCCCCGTGCGGCAAAATACTTTTGCCCCTTGCGGCATTAAATTTTCCGCCCCGGGCGGCCGTTACCTACACTACGCCACTGCGGCGGCAATCCTTTACCATTAGGTGATCTGTCTGCTCGTCTTCCACCTATCACTAATCACAATTTAAAGTTAAACCGGAAGGCCCAAAACAAAACGGAATTATTAACCATCTAATCTTTATTCCCGAAACTTGTGCTGTGCGTCTCTTGTTTGGATATACCTTCTCATTTGTTACGGGATAGTTTTGTTATAATCGCTCTTAAATCAAGACTGGCCTGATGACGTATGCATTCAGCTAGACTGCATCAAACACTGGCGGCATCTGGACAATGATGTTTACAGATCTAGGCATAGACAACCGGCTGATTATTGTTGTGTTGACCCATTCTATTGAGTGGGAACAAGAACGTGCAACCGTACGACAACATTTCACTCTTTATAAGATTTGTATCTGTACTCAGTTGGTCTGGTTTCCCTAAGGGTTGCGAAGGTCTGATTGATAGTCGCTTCATTGTGATTACCAGACTCCTCAAATCTAAGTTTACCGCGAGCGATGTTTTAAAGACACGGAACAATTATTATGAGGATTTTCGCATAAAAATGGATAGCCTTTATGTCTACTCTAATTGTGGGAGAGCTATGCTTCGGCATGAATGGGCCGGCTCGACCGGAGTGATACTACTGCCTCACAGAAAACCGGCGTGTAGCAGCTCCTGTGCTGTGTTTCGTCGAATGAGTGAGGGTACCGGAGGCCCATCGGGGTGGGATGGTGATAAAAAGTTAGCAGCGCACTTGTTGCATGTGTTCATGGGCGGCGGCAATTGCTTACCATCAGGTGATCCGCCTGCTCGTCTGCTGCCTATCACATAAAAAAAAACCAAAATAAAGGTCAATATTTTTACTTAAAGTAATAATCAAGCTTAATTAACGTCTATGAGTGCGACATAAATTTTGGATTTTTTTACTATTATGTATTAACCGCTTACTTTCTCTAACATAAAACCAAAATTTATGATTTGTAAACTTTGTGCAATAAAGAGTTCAAAGTCTTTGAAACTCACCTTAGGTTCATTGATGCTACGATTTTCACTGGCAAAAACATCCTGGACTGTTGACTTGTTATTCACGACGTCATTCTCCATAGCATCTGTTTCAATCTGCTCAGTAGCAGCTACCACAGCATCATTAGGGTTCTTCTCATCACCATCAACGTTCTTAATATCTTCATCTTCACTTGAATCTAAATTTTCATTCACTTGAGACGGTTCTGTCGTCGTGAAATCTTCAACCGTTGTTGTTTTGACATCAAAATTGTCAACTTCAGTTTCGTTATCTGTTAACTTCTCGAAATCGCGTATACTTCTCTCTGGTTCTATATCTCTGTACCTCGTTTCTTCAACGGTACTACCTCTAAGCAATACATCGGCTTGTATATTATCCATTGGGTTATGTGGTCTCTCTCTAAGTATATCCGGTTGGATATCGTCCATATCATTTTGGTTTATGACGTCACTATCACAGTTGGTTCTGGTAACTAACACTAGAGCTAAAACTAATAATTCTGTCCTTTTGACAGCCATTTTGGATTTTTGCACTCACACACACAACACTCACTAACACATCTTTGGCAATCCAGTTGGAGGGTTTCTGGAAAGATAGAAAAAGTTATCATTAGTATTGTATAGTTAATTTTAATTAATAGCAATAATTCACCACTTGCGCATGGCAGGAATCGTTAAAAACGAATACTAACTCATTAAAACTATTCGTTAAAACGGAACTATGTAAATTTTTAAATTGTTTTGGGTAATACATACAGGTTCAACAATTCTGAACAACATTTTTTCAACAACTTTTCGAAATTCATCGAACATTTTATCGATTCCCCATACAAAATGACCAAGTCATGTGATCGACTATGTATGGAAAGATGTTTTTTTTGTTTGCGATTTTGCAAAAATCATAGAACAAATGTTGTTCAGAATGTTTGGTAGATCACGTGGTTAAAGGGATGTTAATGTTCACAGATACATCCTTTATACTACCACCCAGACCGTGAACAAACACAAATGTTCATCACACGAATGTTTGTCCAGGGTGGGGATCCCAAGACCTTAGGCGTATGAGGCTGGGTCACTACCAAATGCGCCATCGGGCCAGTCACTATAAAGATACTTCCAAAAGAACTTGGCCACTTCACACTTAATATAAAATAGATGCGATACCAAAGAGTTGTCATTGTTTTTTTTATTGGAATCCTCAGGTACCTGTTTAAGGAAATAAGATAAAAAAGCGTATGGAATTTGGTCATGTCATCGGCGCGCGCGCAACACAGGCGCGGTTTAAGAGTAGGACTTGTAGTTAAATACGATGTGCGTTTCATCTTTCTTTTCGTTTTTTAACCCCCGACGCAAAAACGACGAGGTGTTATAAGTTTGACGTGTCTGTTTGTTTGTGTCTATGGCATGAGCCGAATGAGGTTGTTTGCAAATGCAAAATCCGATAGATGGCGTTACCTTGACGTGAGGTCCAACTTTGACGACATTGGTTGTTTCATAACATTACTTCATAATTTTGACATGATTCGTCAAATGTAACCAATCCACTCGTTGCTGGACCTGCCGTCAATCTAACGCCATCTATGGGATTTTGCATTTGCAAACACTCTCATTAACCGATTTGGATTTTGTTTTTTTTTGTTTGAAAGTTATAATAGTCGGGAGTGTTCTTAACTAGATTAGATGGCCGCCAGCACAAAATGATGAATTTCATATTTACACTAAAATTCAAAAAGTATGTTTCGAATTTTTCGAACATAGCTTTTCACCAACCCGCATTAGGCAAGCGTGGTGATTAAGCCTAAACCCATCATAGTGGCGATGCCTTGATTTCTATGATGGAGGCCTTTGCCCTGCAGTGGGACAGTATTTAGGCTGATACTTTACTTTACTTTTTAGATAGGAGAAATCAGTTCTTCTCCATCGAAACAAAACGTGACTGATCTTGAATTATAGTACTTAACTGTTATTGAATAGCAAGCGAACCCGAGTGCGGAAGCTAGTCAACAATGCGGTCAGACTAGTTCGTTTGTTTACCAGTAAGTGATTTGTTGCATTTGAACAGTCAATGATAGTGGCTACAATTCCAGCTATCTCAAGGTTGTTGGAAAAGCAACGGCAATCGAAAACAATACGAGTTGGTCGAATTCTAACCGTATTAACTAGCACAAAAATATAATATACTAGTGGCCCGCCCTCACTTCGCTTCGGGACCGTAATTCAGAAATGAACCAATAGATGGCGCTGTGTCCAATTACATCGCGGAAGCGTTTCGTGTTTTCGGTTTACCTATCAGACTTGTCGTTGTCTATAGAAGTTATCTCTTTATAAATAGTATAGATATAGAAGATAATATTCTCTGAACAACTGAACATGGTGTACGCTCATTCTGTATGCTCCAATCATGTTGTATGAGTCACAACTCCACATAACATTACATAGATGACTTTTTTGCTCTCGTCCAACTTTTTGCAACATGTTAAAGTTTACAGTTAACCGACCACAAAAAGCGTAGACAGCTTAAATTATTATAAACAGCGATATTATTTGAATCTTAAATTGTTTTAATCGTTTTTTATATTAGAGGCATGGGCGTAGAGGGGGGCAGGGGGGGCAGCTGCCTCTTCCCTGGATCATGTTGACGTCCCTACTAATTTAAATAAATAAATTGACACAACATCACATACATTGTACTGGTCCCAAACTAAGGTTTTCCCTTGTGCTATGGAAACCAGAAACAACGAAGGAACTACAAACATCCAGACCCAACAAACATTTGTGTCAGTGCGGGAATCGAACCCGCGACCCTTACGTCTCAACCGGCGCTCAAACCATTGCGCTAAACGGGTCGTCAAATTTAACTTATATACTTTTATGGATAGAAATGAAAAAAGCATTTTTTTTTTTATATTGAGGACAATCAAGATGACCCTACTCCGCCTGATGGTAAGCGGCCGTGAGATCCAAATATGAAAATGAAAAGTGTATCCACTTTCAGCACCTGCAAAAATATCAATAGTTGCTGAGAGTGGACTAGGCCAGGTGCTGAAATTCCAGGTGCTGAAAATCTGGATGCTGAGAGTGGTCTACCTTCCTGGATCATGTTGACGTCCCTACGAATTTGACTTAGCTAGTACTTTTATCGATAGAAATGAAAAAAAAAACATTTGAAAAAGAGGTCAAAGGTCGGCAGCACACTTGTACTCTACTGGTGTTGAAATTTCTATCGCTTACCATCAGGTGATCCGTCTGCTCGTCTGCCACCTATTACGAATAATACCTAAGTAGTTAAAGAATCTTCTATACTGTTCTACATCTATACTATTTATAAAGAGATAACTTCTGTAGGCAACGACAAGGCCTATAGGTAAACCGAAAACACGAAACGCTTGCACGATGTAATTGAGCACAGCGCCATCTATTGGTTCATTTCTGAATTACGGTCCCGAAGCGAAGTGAGGGCGGACCACTAGTTTATATAGAAACCTAGTTTGCCTATTGAAATTTTAATATTTTTTCGTTTTATAGAGTTTAATCAGTATCATCACAAAAATATTGGTTAAGTTAGAAGAGTGACCGGCCAAAAATTTTTAAAATTCTCGAGAGATTTTTTTTCCGGCGAGTTGTCCCATAACCCTTCATTTTGATACCCACTTTTGAGAACTCTGGTAAAAAAGGTTCCATTTGCATCTTGCTTTGTAAATGTGAGCTAATAAATTACGAATAATTTCAAAAGACGAAATTCGTCTCATCAGAAAATTTCGACGTAATTCAATAGTGAGGAGCATTGATAGTCGGATATCGATAATGTATCGATAGCTGATGTTATTATCAAATGATATCGATAGTATCTTATAGTAAAAAAAAATTGATAATAAAAATTGGTAATAGGTAATACTATCGATAATCGATAATATCCATTGTTTTAAATTATTAGGGAACGTGCAGTAATTATATGGAAGCACGTTGTATTGACTAACAGGGTAAATTAAGTTTAAAAAGAAGGCACCAGTTGGCAGCACTGTCTATGTGCTCCCTATTGATAGTTTACCAATTTACAACAGTGTGATCTAGTATTGATGGTATAGCAAATGCTAAAACAAACATAACATTTAAGCGAGTATAGTAGTTTCCGAAGAATATGTCAACTAGAAGTATGAATAAGAAACGGAACAAAAAATATTTATTTTCTAAATGTTAAACGCCAATGCGGCGTGCAATTATAGTATTCTGTACCCCCAAGTGCGACTCGGAGATGCGTTTATTGTAGTAGATTAAGATCACAATTGCTTACCATCAGGTGAGCCGCCTGCTCGTCTGTCACCTATCAAGTAAATAGAAAAATAAACTACCTGTGGACTTTGACGTTGATATTGATAGTTCTTTCGTTATGGTCGTATTTTTTAAATATTTTCAATATCGATAATTTTCATGGCATCACTAAATTCAATATGGCTTCTCCAGTCATTGTGTATCATTTGGGAGTGATTGGGCCGAGGGTTTCGTTGTCATAATGACTGATTTGGGGTAATTGGTACAGGATGGAACTGGTTGGGTTCTTTGATTCGTGATGAATGGGTGGGACGTGTAATTGACATTGTCAATTTTGGAGCCAAGTCGCGGTTGGGACCGCGGTCCCAATGACCCCAGGGCTGCTTCGTTTTTTTTTACCTCTGTAAAGCAGCATTAGTACTGAAAATGGTCCTCTCCTCCCTTGTAATATGTACAGCCACACAACAAAGTATACAAAAACTGTAAAAGGAGTTGTCCCATTATAGGTTGGGTCTATGTACCCTACATGAAAAAACGGAGAAAAATTGCTTATTACGAGAAAAATACAATAAATTCCATATAATGCACACTTTTCTGGTTATCCTTAACCTTTACCAAAGACAAGACGCGCGAGACGACGGTGACCAAAGTCAGAAAAAACAACTGTCAATGTCAATATCTGGCAATGTGAAGTTAGATGGTTTGGTTTAGTCTGTGATTTGTTACGTTTGTCCCGTCAAACGTCAGATAGACAGACAAGCGTCAAACGTCATCGAATTCGTAATGTCAATCAATAGGTAACCAACATTGACAACCATTTTGTTGTGTTGTAATGCTTTGTTCAAATAAATTGTTCATTCCAAAAACAACGCTACAATAGAGAAATTGGATAGTCAAAAACTATTCCTCATATAGTTCTCTATATTTTGGTATAGGGTACATATACCACGCCGAGACTCCATACATTCTGGGACAACTCCTTTCTTCAATGGATTGTCATCTCACTGTCTAACACATTAAGTTGACTTTCATTTTTATTTTGAGGAATGTTTTTCAATTGAGGAAATTTGGCCTACCTTACCTGTACCTACCTGTACCTTTTTTTTTGTACCAACTTAATCGATTCGAATTAGAAATTTGTATGGAATGTAGGAAACTACCTAATGTCGAGTGCACGAAAATAGCCCTCCAGGCCCTCGGTCGCACGGCCCATTCATGCCGAAGCGTGGCTCTCCCACAGTTATAGCGTCGCGTCGCTACTTATCGCATTCCGTCGCTTACATAGGACCTTTACATCTTATAGTTGTAGGGCGATGGCAGTAGGCCGCTGACCGAAAACATAACACTTTTTTTTGGTCGGTTGCGTAACGGCTGTTAAATGTCCAAGTTTGGCTCTTGTTATTAATACAAGGGTTTCGTAATATCAACACTTTCCTTCTACAGTTTTATAACCCTACTGGTTCTTGGTGATAAAGTATCAGCCTATATACTGTCCCACTGCAGGGCAAAGGCCTCCATCATAGAAATCAAGTTATCGCTACTATGATGGGATTAGGCTTAATCACCACGCTTGCCTAATGCGGATTGGTGATCACAAACCCGAGCTAAGTTCGAAAAATTCGACACATACTTTTGCTCGACCCGGGAATCGAACCCGGGACCCCGAGATCACGGCCCGGTACTTAAACCACTAGACCAACAGGGCGTTCTTGGTGATAAATATTTTTTATTAAATGTAATTAATATATTGTCGTAAGGGACTTGGCCCTGTACGTAGGATCCATACTAATATTATAAATGGAAAAGTGTGTCTGTCTGTCTGTATGTTTGTCTTTCTTTCACGGTAAAACGGAGCGACGAATTGACGTGATTTTTTAAGTGGAGATAGTTGAAGGGATGGAGAGTACCTAACATATGCTACTTTGCCCCTTTCTAACCCCTCATTTTAGGGAAGTAGGGAACGCGAGCGACGCCGCGGGCAAGAGCTAGTATATTATAGTGCTCAAATGTGTGCGTAAACACAAGTGCACTCTCTACTTCCTTACCCTCATATTATATTAATTAACTTTATTTTTACTTGTCGCGTGTTATAAATATTGTATTGCATCTTGAAAAATCCAATCGACTTTTATCTGAGTGTAATGTTTTACTTTCCTAAAAAATATCATATTTTCGCCACAATCAGTGTAAATAGGTTGGCGGCGCTAGTTTCATCGATATAGCCCCTTAAAACACTGGCAGCGTACTTGTGTTTTGTGTCTGGGTGTTATACTGGGCATCTCTATGAAAATACTTTCGGGTTTTTAATACAGTCAAAAAAGCGTAGTCTATTTATAAAAACATAAACGCCATATCTTACACGAGTTTCTAGCACAATTTCGTACAGCCGGAACGTGAGCTATAAACCGCATTTTATTGTAGTATAATACATTAAAATTGCAAAACATCCGTTCTAGTACAAACGACGTCACGTCAGATCTAGACACGCGGTAGGTAAATAATGGCGACTAAACGAACAGGAGTAATCTTACACGAACCATTTAGAGCCGTGGTCGTCAAATTGCGGCCCGCAGACGTTATTTGTGCGGCCCGCGATATAGTAGATTTATTTAATTACTAGTCAACTACATATTCGTACTTATCAGAAATCAGTTTAGTGGTTTTTGAGTAGAGAAGTAATAGACATACATTTTCGTATTTATATGAATAGTGTGGACTACTATGGATAAGTACCTATGCAAAAGCTCTTGAAACGCATATACTGCGGCCCGGGCCCTGATGTTCATATTGATATGTGGCCCTTGAAGAGTAAAGTGTGACGACCGCTGATTTAGAGCGACTTTTGACCCCCTCATAACTCGAAAACTACTGCACACTAACGTATGAAATTTGGCATGTAATGAGATGGGCTAAATAACTATATGCTCCAATTTCATGATTTACCCATTTAGACATTGGACCGTCTTTTTGTCTCAGAAAGACATAAGGTCTATTTTTGCACTGCGATGTAAGTGGACATGACGCCGTCTGTACATTACAAAAACAAGACTGTGTAGTATGCAGATATTGATTTAATTGAATGTCAGCTATAAATAAAACGTTTTACTTAAATACACTGGGTAGCAAATAAATCGAGTCACTAGCTAATTTTCATATAAGCTTGTCTAGTTAGGAAGCTTATTGTCGGACTCAGAGAGGTTAATTAAACCTTAACTGTCACTTAAAATATTGACCTTTATTTTAATATCCATAATTAGGATAATGATCATTAGCGGCCGCCCGCGACTCCGTCCGCGTGGAAAAGTAACTTTTACCCCCCCCCCCCCCCCCCATTTTAACCCCTTACAACCCCCTTTTCGCAAAAGTAGCCTATGTCCTTTCTCAGGGTCTAGATTATCTGTATACCAAATTTCAATTAAATCCGTTGAGTAGTTTTGGCGTGAAAGAGTAGCTGACAGACAGACAGACAGAGTTACTTTCGCATTTATAATATTAGTATGGAGTATGGATAGTATGGATGAATGAATACATTATGACAACAAAGTAGTTTAACGTCGTAAGGCCCAGGCAGCAGACACTGTTTATGCCTCGTATGAGGCTTTTGGGTCTTACGACGTCAAACTAAGTCCGTCGCTGATCGGGGTTCGTTTCCGGTCGAGCCATTTTGATTTTGCGGAACATACCGGTTTGTACACCGACACGCATTAGCTACACCTTATTAAGCGTAATCCCATCTTGTAGGATAACTTATTTTTCTATTATGAGCCTTGTCGCTGCTGTGATACTATAGGCGATATTTAGTTTTTTCTGCTCTTCCAACTAGCACATTTGTATTAAAATCAGGTAGTGACTCCGTTTATTTGCTACCAAGTGTATTACTGCAACAGCATAAAATACTAGTCTATATGTTAAAATAATAGTGGGGTTTTTTGACCTGACGAAATGTTTTGGGAAACTGGCTTTATTGGTGGCATTCAGACAACATAAGCCTTACCTCATGTTTTTTATTTTTTATAGGTGCCCAGAACGAACGCCGTGATCACCTGATGGTAAGCGATTACCGCATATCGACCCGTTTGGCGTAGTGGTTTGAGCGCCGGTTGAGACGCAAGGTTCGCGGGTTCGATTCCCGCACCATAACAAATATTTGTTGATGAAACAGATATTTGTGTTGGGTCTGGGTGTTTGTGGTTTAAAACCCTTACAAGTTACAACCCTCTTTTCACCTATGTCCTTTCTCAGGGTCTAGGACCATCTGTATACCTCATTCAAATCCGTTCAGTAGTTTTGGCGTGAAAGAGTAACAGACAGACAGAGTTATTTTCGCATTTATAATATTAGATAGGATTAGGATTTATCCTATGATGTGACCAACTATCAAACCTGAGACCATTACGATTTCACGATTAGGCCACGGTAAATAAGTCTACGCGCATTTACGTCATTTAGTCCGCGTCTCTGCGCCGGCGCATGGTCTGAATGCAAATCGAGTCACTTCGAGATTCAAGGGCGCACCTTTGTTCTCTTTCCGGGATCATTATACTTCGTTTATTAGTTGATTAGAGATAAACGACTGGAATGCTAAAAGGGATGGCTGTAAAGTATCAGCCTATATACTGTCCCACTGCAGGGCAAAGGCCTCCATCATAGAAATTAAGTCATCGCTACTATGATGGGATTAGGCTTAATCACCACGCTTGCCTAATGCGGTGCGGTGATCATCACAAATACGAGCTGTATTTAAAAAAAATCGAAAAATACTGTTCTTGACGTTGGTCTAGTGATTTAAGTACCGGGTCGTGATCTCGGGGGTCCCGGGTTCGATTTCGGGTCGAGCAAAAATATGTTTCGAATTTTTCGAACATAGCTCGGGTAAGTGATCATCAATACGCAGGCAAGCGTGGTGATTAAGCCTAATCCCATCATAGTAGCGATGACTTGATTTCTATGATGGAGGCCTTTGCCCTCCAGTGGGACAGGCTGATATATAATATTATAATAACAAACACTAAGTACCCATTTACCCTTGCGTATTGACACCTGTCACATTTATTTACCAAATAAATATTTGTCAATTATACATCTAACAATGCAAAATAGCTGTGTAGAAACATACCTTGGCCCCGATATTAAATTACTTGCCATTATAAAAATATTTGCTCGCCATTGTTGGCTGGATTGGTTGATTCATTTGACTTTCTTATTTTCGAGTTGTCAAACGTAATATACGTTTTTTTTTTATTCGCTCAGTATATTGGCTCACCTCAGCCTGATGATAAGCAAGAGGAGAGCCCACGTTGCAGTTTTTTTTTTATTAGACTATAGGCCAACGCTTGACCACAATCGCACCTGATGGAAAGCGACGATGAGGTCTAGGATGACACGCGTTTGCCTAGAAGATGCCTGTTCACTCTTGCCTTAAAGATAGCCAAGTTATAGTGGTCGGGAAAAACAGACCTCGGCAGGGAGTTCCACTCCTTAGCTGTCCGTATGATAAATGTGGAAGCGAATCGCTTCGTACGGGCAGGGGGCAAATCTACCACATAAGGGTGAAACAATATACGCTCTATAGAGTCCAGAGCGTCCAACTGATACCGGGCAGAACCATCCCAGAGGTGACAGCAGTACTCCAAACAGGAGCGAACCTGGGCTCGATATAGGCTTAAGAGCTGTTCGGGGTTGAAGTATCGCCTCACCTTCCAAAGAACGCCTAGTTTCTTTGCAGCAGTTTTGGCTATGGACTCAATATAGCGACCGAAATTGAGATTAGCAGACAGGTTTAAGCCTAGAAGGTCTAGATGGTCTGTCACTGGATAGTTACAACGGACGGCACGGCATCACATCTGTTGGCACTAGTATGGCCCGCGAGATGCGTCTTCACGCTTCGTTTGAAGGAGTCCATATTGTAGGACGGAGGAAACACATGGGATGGCAACGAGTTCCATTTAACGGGCCGATTTTTTTTTATCTATACTATTTATAAAGAGATAACTTCTATAGACAACGACAAGGCTTATAGGTAAACCGAAAACACGAAACGCTTGCGCGATGTAATTGGACACAGCGCCATCTATTAGTTCATTTTTGAATTACGGTCCCGAAGCGAAGTGAGGGCGGGCCACTAGTATTTTCTATTTCTCAGTGTCAGCCCCGATGTCTACAAATTGCATTCCATCCTCAACATCTTGATGGTTGACGATCTAGCACTGCGTTTTTCGAGGATTTTTCTTCCGCAAACATCAGTCTTGTGGAATAGTTTAGCTGCGGCAGTATTTACTGACGGGTATGGCTTAGGGTCCTTCAAGAAACGAGCGTACTCCTTCATAAAATTCCGGCAACGCATCAGCGACCTCTCTGATCTCGCAGATGTTGATGGGCAGCGGTGATTACTTACCAGCAGGTGACCCGCTTTGTCGTTTGCCGACTATAGTATAAAAAAAAATTGGCGGTCTTGTACCCCCTTTGCCTCGGAAAACACGTTTAGCCGTTGGTCCTGCACCCAATCTCCCTTCGGTCGTACGGTATTTTTTTTCATTTATAAATACTACCCGTGCGGATAAAGAATGGGATCAGAAATGGCAGCGAATCTATTTACTTCTCGCTCGCACACTATTTCCGTCTATACTGCAAATAGTGTGCGAGCGAGAAGTGAATAGATTTGTCGCCATTTCTGATCCCATTCTTTATCCGCACGGGTAGTACACTCGCGAGCAAAGAAAAATGTTATTATATGAATTGTGATTTTAATTATAATTCGCTGTTTTATCACTAGATTTTAATATATTGTAACCTGTTCTTGGGTTCTCTAAATATAAAGGTTAATGAAAATGAAGTTTTGAATGTCGTTTTATGTCGAAACTGGTGCATACATACATATGTTATATTTCTGCTATATTTAGCATTCAGGCGGTTTAGCTGTTAATAATAATACCTACTGGCCTTCCGCTATTCCGGTAGAAATAAATCAATAAATATCTATATCTATACCGTTGGGGTAAACGAGTTCTGGAGTGGAGACCGCGTCTTGGTAAACGTAGTGTAGGACGACCTCAGGCCAGATGGAGTGATGATCTGCGCAAGAGGGCTGGCTGGAGCTGGATGCGAGTAGCCGAAGATCGATCAAAGTGGCGAGCGTTTGGAGAGGCCTATGTCCAGCAGTGGACTGCAACAGGCCTGATGATGATGATTATATCTATACTATTTCATCATCTCCCTGCCCTGTTCCCAGATTATCTATATCTTCTGTATAATATTTCGAGAATAGAACCCGCGACCCTTGCCTCACGCGTTTGTCTAGAACAGTGGTTCTTAACCTTTAAATCATGAGGGACCATTTTACCAAAATTCTGTCGCGTCAGGGACCACACACTTCGGACATGCGTCGCGGCGCCGTTTGCGTTGTGTTGACTCGACTCATCACGTCACGTCACTTGTTTATTACGATGTCTTCGCGGACCACTTGGAATGCCTCCAGGGACCACCAGTGGTCCGCGGACCACCGGTTAAGAACCACTGGTCTAGAAGATGCTTGTTGACTCTTGACCATAGGTAATTAGGTATAAGGTAGGTCTGGGTATGAATTTATTATTTCTGTATTAATTAAAGAAATGAATATTAGCTACTTAAATGCTGTGATGGACCTTGAATTGTAAACATTTTCTTTATGAATTGTCCTTACGCAATTTTGCTAAAGCCCTTGCAAATTTAATTTGCATAATTATAATTATAATAGCTATATATAAGTTATAAATCTTATGGTATAATTATTTACTGTCACTGTACCTCACGATTTTGGTTGATTTAAATTAAAAAGAATAGGTAAATGAAGTTTTGGATTGTATGCGACAAGGCTGTTTTGGTTTTGGCATAACATTGGAATGGGCCTAAGTCTTTTTATTCCAGAACATTCGTTGCAAGAAACATTATTATGTATTTTATTGAAGGGTTATTCGGTATCTAACGTAAATCCATTATTACTATCAAAATTCCATCAAAATCTTATATTATAGTTTAATATATAAGTAGCCTTCTATATATTAGGAATAATTATGCCAAGAATCTGAAATGAATTTCAAAGGAATATTGTAATGAAATACATTTCTTTGCACACTTTTAGGTGTAAAGACTAATTCTTGACTTCGTGTAGAAACTAATTATTTGGTCTTAAATGTTTAATTGATCTCGCTTAAATATTGAAGACGTGAATAAATAGGCCTGAAAGATACATACTTACTCCTACCTGAACATATCAAAAATCCAATTCATACATACTTTCATGAATATGTAAGCAATAAATAATTTATACTTATTTCTACATCATCATCATCATGTCAGCCCACATCCAATCACTGCTGAGTATAGATAGGCCTTCTTTTTTACGCCACTCCCTACGGTCACCAGCCAGCCTCATCCACTGTTACCCCACCATCCTTACAATGTCGTCGGACCAACGGGCAGTTGGTCTACCCGCAGGACGTCGCGTCGCCCCAATTGCTTGACTTCTTTAACTTATTTCATTTAAATAGATATTTTATTTTTTCAAAATTATTTTGATGATTTTGGGGGTTAATTTGTAACGCTGACTGTCCATTTTATTTTGCCACCTCAACAACGTGATTGTCACAGCAGGAAAACGAATGTATGGAGAAAAACAAAGCAATTTAAAATACTGAAATTGCTTGTCTGTATTCCGTAATGCGCGTTGATGTTTTTTGTATGGCAATCGAGTTGTGCGCAGTGACATTTGTATACGAAGTTCGAGACATCAATTTCGAATGTATACTCTGACTTGTGGCCCGCCCTCACTTCGCGTCGGGAACGTAATTCAGAAATGAACCAATAGATGGCGCTGTGCTCAATTACATCGCGCAAGCGTTTCGTGTTTTCGATTTACCTATAAGCCTTGTCGTTGTCTATAGAAGTTATCTCTTTATAAATAGTATAGAATAGATTTTCAATCATGTGGAGTAAACTGACAGATTGCAAATGACAAGTTTCTATACATTTTGACATTTTGCATCTGTCAAATTGAGTGATAATGTATGGGGATGACACATTGACGTCTGTCAGTTTACTCCACATGATTAAAAATCAGAGAATTGGCTTTCGACTGAGCATGACTGGGGGAGGCAGGATAGCTTCCTTTTTTTTGGGATAGGTAGCAGACGAGCAGACGGAACACCTGATGGCAAGCGATTGCTCCGCCCATAGACACCTGCAACGCCAGTAGAGTCACAAGTGCGCTACCAACCCTTAACCCTCTTTCCCCCGATTGGGCCTCCGGTACCCTCACTCACTCGACGAAACACAGGCGGTTATTCACGCTGGTTCGATTCCCGAGTCGAGCAAAAAGTTTAACTTTTTGAACTTAGCTCGTCATAGTGGTCACCAATCCGCATTAGGCAAGCGTGGTGATCAAGCCTAATCCCATCATAATAGCGATGACTTGATTTCTATGATGGAAGCCTTTGCCCTGCAGTGGGACAGTATATAGGTTCATACTTTACTATTGGATATCGTTAACTATTTTACTTTGAATTATATTAGTTTGAACGTTAAACATTAAATTGTTGTTATGAGGATACTTAGTTTTAATCATCATAAATCAATTTTATTTTCCTTAGCTCAATATTTCTACGGGCTTATTAAACATTTTATTGCAACACTTAACTTCATACATATAACTAAATATTATATAGTTGGAAGACTTAAACCGCATTATTGTTATTATACTTGAACTACTCGTTTATTGAAGTGCTAAGTGCCAACATAAACACTAGAATGGCTTAGGGTTTGGCACTTCAAAGAGTTTTGTTGTCATCTGGTACTCATAGTACAGGGGTTTTCCTAGGTTGAGACCTGGTGCTAGGGGCGTTAAGAATACTGCCAAGGTATTCCCGGCCTGTCGTAAGAGGCGACTAAACGGGCTTCGGAGTACGTGAGCATGCCTCGACTGGGGAGTGGCTTGCTCAGTATCACGACTCCGCGAGGGAAAAAATCCTACTGGGTGTCCTAGTAGGTCGCGCATTTGGGAAGGGCTGCATTGCGCCAAACAATTTGGCTCAAAGTGGCGAGCGCGATTTGCGGTACGGTCCAGTCCCGGCTGTGGGGTATCCGACCGCGATTGCGCTGAGATGGACACCCCATGGGTTTTGGTTAGGGTTAGAGTCCCACACACCTCCTTGTCCCCCCCCACATGTGGCAAGGTGAAGGCCATGATGGTGAGACCTCGTTGATTGGTGTGATTGTCTGACGGATTAATTAGTTTATATGTTACAGGACTTGAATTTGTCCATTTTTATCATTTTACATTTCAACCGCCTCGAGGGCGCAGTGGCTAGGATGATCGCCCGTAGCCCGAAAGGTTCCCGGTCAAGTCAATTTAGGAAACCACATTTTCTAAGTTTTCTTGGGTTTGGGTATTCTGGGTTGAAGCCCCCAGTTAAGTAACTTCATCTGGTAATTATAGTACTGGGGTTGCCCTAGCTTGAGACTATATTAATTGGTGTGATTGTCTGGCCCATTTTTAGGGTTCCGTAGCCAAAATGGCAAAAACGGAACCCTTATAGTTTCGTCATGTCCGTCTGTCCGTCTAACCCCTTACAAGGCCTTTTTCGTAATATAAAGTAGCCTATGTTCTTTCTCAGGGTTTAGACCATCTGTGTACCAAATTTCATTCAAATCTGTTCAGTAGTTTTGGCGTGAAAAAGTAACAGACAGATAGAGTTACATTCGCATTTATAATATTACAGTAAGGATGTGTTTTAAAGAAAATTGTGAAGTAATTTAGTGAAACATAAACATCTTATTTTTGTTATAGCAATTCTTTGCAATTTAAGTAAATAATGCACTTTAAAAGTTCAACGCAGGGTTCAGGTGGGACTCGAACCCACAACCTTCCAAACAAACATCGATGATTTTTTAAGTGCATTATGTATTGAATTTTAAGAATAAATTTCAAAGAATTGCTGTGACAAAAATAAATTTATTGTTGACGCATTATAAGTATGTGTATCATTTCTTATGTACACAAAGACCATTTCTAAGAAAGCTATACACGTAATTTTTATTTCAATTACGGTTCAGTGATATTTTATTCTAAAAAAAATAGAGGTGATGCATGCTAATTAACTCTTTCAACGATTTTTGGTTTGATCAAGTATCTCTTATAGTTTTTGAGATAGGTTGATTTAACTGTAATTTTGGTTCAAGTTATTGTGCTTGCTGCTACGGAACCCCTTTGTGCGCGAGCCCGACTCGCACTTGGCCGGTTTTTATTTTTATATTGAATGGGTTGCACTTGACCTCATCTCATCTGATGGAGAGTGACAATGAGGTCTAAGATGTAGCGTGCTTTCCCAGAAGAAGCCTATTCACTCTCGACTTAAAGACACCCAAATTGTAGCTTATTTATACATAAAACCGCCTAAGTAAATTTGCACAAACTTACTTCGCTCACAGCTTCCAATGTTAAGAAATTATGTAAATATGCACATTTGTTCACAGACACTGGTTAATGACAAAATCGTACACACAAAAAATCGTATTATCCAATCGTCGGCGAAATGTTGCGAGACGTCGCTAGATGTCGCTAGGCGTGGCGTGCGCGCGCGGCGGCGGTCGATCGCGGACTGGCGTGTGCGCAAGACTCGCTCAGTTTTTAGGCGGATCAATGGCGGACGGCGTTGTCCTGTAATGAGTCAAGTCGCTTTTCGTTGTTTTTCGTTATCAGATTATTGTAGATAAGGAAGATGGAATCATTTGGGTCATTGATTTTAAAACACCTGATTTTAGGCGGCTGAGTCAGGATTTTTTCATGGTTTTTCGTCATCAGATAATTATCGAAAAATAATGGAGGTGAAAACCATTTTTTTCCGTGGGGGAGCCACGCTTTCTCATGAATGGGCCGGCTCGACTGGAGTGATACCACAGCCTCACAGAAGACTGGCACTTCTGTGAGGCAATGCTGTGCCTGCGCTGTTTCGTCGAGTGAGAGGGTACCGGAGACCCAACTGGGGGGAAAGAGGGTTAATGGTTGGCAGCGCTTGTGATGACTCTACTGGTGTTGCAGGTGTCATGGACACGGCGGCGGTAATCGCTTACCATAAGGTGATCCGTCGGCTTGGTGGTTACTTTTTTGAACACCTGCGTTTAACCAATGGTGGATAGCGTTGTCCTGTAATGAGTCAGGTCGTTTTTCGTAGTTTTTCGCTATCAGATAATGTTTTTATGTGAGATTTTTATTTAAAAATAGTTTAAAAATAGTTTATTGAGTTCTAGTTCTAAGTGTAAGTCAAGTTTTCTTAAATGTTCATAAAGAAGTTTCAGAAAGAGGAAAAAAATGCAAAAATAATGTTAGTCAAATTTCAAAAAAATATTTCTAGTTACTTATCTATTATGAGTGTTCGGAAATGTGTTAATGAGTTGAGTATTACTAGTTTTTGATAAACTATGACTATTTGCAAACTTAGCTGACGACGGCTTCCTTTGATGTTTTTGTGGTATAAATGTAAGAGTCAAGCGTTTTCATGGATGTCAAAATTCACAATACTTTAGGCCTTTACTAAAAATTGACTTTTTCAAGCTATGATTTATTTTTAAATCACATTAATTTAATTTTCGAGACTTTAAAATTTCTATGCACCTCCAATAATCTGCAATTATGATTAAGAAACGAAACCTTCTTCTTCCTAAAAAACCGAGAGCAGTATAGCGGATGTCCATTGTCTGTCATGAGTGGCGGTGATTGCTTGTGTTACAGTGACTTTTTTTTTTGTTTTCCCAGGGAAAACTACTTATCCTTCACCTTGTCACATGTAGGGAAGCAAAACCTCTGGGGTGTCCATCTCAGCGCATACACGGTCGGAGACCCCACAGCTGAGACCGTACCGCTAATCGCGCCCGCCGCTTTACAAGTATTCATCACATTTCAAGCATTTTTCGCATGAGTACAGTAAAGCTATTTGTATTTGTCCGCAAATTATTTGGCGCAACCGCAAATTATTTGGCGCAATGCAATCCTAATTGCACGACCTACCAGGACTAACCTCAAATGCAAATAAAAAAGTATATCCAAATATAATTGGATCGCTAGTCTCTCACAAATTGGACCATCTCAAAGTATGCGCTTGATCACACCTCAACATTTATTGCGTTTCCGTTTGTGACAAAACCTTTTCCGTATAAAGCGTTACAATGATAGTGTGATGATAAGCCGGAGCTTCGTTTGTGTTGTCATGATTCACTAGGTCAGGAAACGTGGTCGGACACCCAAGATGGTGAGCCTTTGGCCACGCTAACACCGCCTGGTCCTGGTTATAATTATAATAGTCAATAATTAAGAAAACATCTCATACATTGACCTGACTCCGTACTAAGTAGATTAAGCACTTGTGTTACAGATATCATAAGTATTCCCAGGGAGCTACAATTGAGTATTGTATTTTTTTGTGTTTAATCAAAAGACGCCTCAATTAAATAAATATCGTTGAAAGAATCACTTGATTCTCAATTGAATTACCTGAGATATCACAACTTTAAGAGCACATATTTTGGGCAAGCCCAAAAACGCTATATACAAATGGCTATTGAATTGTGACGTCGCGTCTTTCCAATCTATACAAGGCCAGAACGCATCCATAGGAAACTGGTCGTGTATATATTGTAATAATGTTTTTAAATGTGCGATTACAAAGTATACACGAATTTTGCGTACTGCTCGTGTATAGTTTGTAACGTGATTACGTGCGTCCTGGTTCCAAACTATACTACATCATTTACAACAAGAGTTTAATAGATCTTAATATTTATTATGAGCTCAATTGTCCCACTGAAGGGCAAGGGCCTCCCAACGCTTTATACAAGGCGTAAAAAAATAGCGATAATACTTAAGGGTGCAAACATATACCGTTCACTGCCAAAATATGAGTATAGGAGAATGTATGAAACAGCTGATTTAGCTTAGTAGCTTATTATTGTTTCTGCATTGTAAAACAGTTGTGTCTGTACAATGAAGATATTTATCTCAAAATAACTTAGGATGACTACAGTACTGTTACTGTACATGAATCAATGATTTTTGTCTGTTTGTTCGCGCTAATCTCGGAAACTACTCAACCAATTCGAATGAAACTTTTTTTATTGTATAGCTGTAATATCAGGGCAACTTACTGCATATATTTTATTTTGAAGACCAGGCTACTTGATGTGGTTGTTGTATGTACTAACCACAATAGCCCAGCTAAACTATAAGAGGTAGGTCAATGGCACCTTAACAAAAGTTGTTTAGATTGATCAGCATTATTTGATGACATGAACAAAATCAAAGATCATGGAACACCTGGTGTGGAACTCTAAGAGCCCAGCTACACCATAACAAATATGGGATGAAATGGAATGCAAAATTGTCAAATGTGATGAGCATCTACTATTTAAATAACGAAGTTGCGGGCGGCCACTACTTAGTTACAAATATATGGTAAATACACTGAAATAGTTATTTAAAACGTGAAAAATGGTGTCGGAAAATTTTAAATTGATCATCAAGTGCAAGTTGGGAGAATATAATGAAGATTATTCTGGATTTTGTAAGGCATTAATTGAAAGATTTTCGACTTTTATTAATACGAATTGGAACTGCTCGCGTATAGATTGGAATCTAAACATTTGCGCGCTTACTCCAAACTATACACGATTAGTCCGTATGCGTTCTGGCACTGTATATTTTGGAACAAGCTAGTTAAGTTTTGTGACTACAAAGTATACGCGATTATGTGCGTTCTAGCCTAGTAAAAATTGGAAAACCTTAGTAAAAAAGTGATTTCCAATCTATACGCGATTAGTTACACACCCCTGCGTTCTGGCCTTGTACAGAATGGAAAGACGCTGTGACGTCACAACTCAATAAAATAACGCCACAAAATAAGATTTCCCTAGGGGAAATCTTATTTTGTGGCATTGCAGTGGTGTTGGTAGGAGTCCCCCTCCCCCGGCTGAAGGGAAGCCCATTTCTTTACCACCTATCAATTTTAAGTAACTGGATCATCAGTAAATATCCTAACAACTGTTATCTTGTTACTAATCATTAAAATGTTAAAGGGTCTAATTGGCTACTGTTTGACGTCATAGTGAAGTAGAAGTTCAGTGGCATCGTTATAATAATTGTCGGTATTTCATAATAAAGTCATAAGTGTTATTGTCAAATTGTTAAGTAATACTGTTATAGGCACGTACTTTGATTTTTTTATCAAACATGGCGCACAGAGTTATATCGAAGTCGTGTTGAATTTCCTGTGGTTATATTTTCGTGTTTTTTAAAAACGTTTTGGGTAAATTGCAATTTTGAGGTCATAAATAATAGACGTAATAAGAACAGGGCAGCTAGGTCATTATCACGCGGGTTTTGTTCTTTTATTCAACAAAAAAATAAAAATTTTGGAGTTCCCCTTACTTAGATTTTTTTGTCTGTGTTGTATTTATAAATGTTTTCATTCAAGCCATGAATGTGTGCGGTATCTAGATAATTATTTAAAATCATATGGTTTCTAATAATTCTTTTTCCAAGTCGCACTTGGTCGGTTTTATTTAAAGTCTATTCTGTTATTTTATGTGAACAGAGTATCTATTGAATTATAAACATTTAGGGCCTGTTGTTGCGTTTCACGACTGTCAAATAGCGTTAAATCTCTTTAAGTTCCTGAGTTTGACAGATACAAATCGCAACTTCATCCCACAATATTTTATGTGTTGCATCGCTAAGTGATGCTTTAACTTTACACTAGTGGCCCGCCCTCACTTCGTTTCGGGACATTCGTTTTCCATGCAACCAATAGATGGCACTGGGCGTCGACTATATCGAGCTTGTGTTTCGTGTTTTCGGCTTACCCATAAGCCTTGTTGTTGTTTCTCGATTGATTGTGAAACAAGCGTTCAATTTTAATATTTTTTTATTAATCTAGCCACAGAAACTTTTGGCTACGTCACGTATAACCCCGACCCGTGCGTACTATAAAATCTTAACTTTCCACCTGTCTCACTCTTGCGTATCACCTGTCCCACTCTACTGTTTACCTCTCACATTACAATGTGTAAACAAAATATTTAAGCAACAGCATTTAGCTAAACGTATGGTTTATTTTTTGCAATTTATTTTAAAGTTACGTTTGTGGTGTGGCAATGTGTATTAGTTTTACGATTAGTTGGAATGTTCCGTCATGATTCTTGTTAGTTACGATAAAATACTTTATCATTCTTTAAAAAAGTTTGGCAATCCTTTTTGGAAACAAAACTTTTAAGTGACAAAGGTAAAACCTAATTAAAATACAGAGTAGATTAAATAAAATACATTTACATCCCTTTAATGGCGACTTCTACTGACCATTCTGAACAATATTCGTTCTACAATTTCTAGAAATAAGTTATCTAGAAATAAGTCGTAGAATAAAAAAATATGGGTTGACATATACAGCATTGTAGCAAGCTAGCAACGTCCAAATCTCTAGAAAAGAGTCAAAAAAGAAATTGCGTGACTGATACTACATTGTAGCAACGTCCAATTCTCTAGGAAAGTTCAGAAATACTTAGATACCTATGTAGAGAAAGTAAGTCGTAAAATTATCTTTATTGGTATTAATTGCAATAAATATGCAAATAGAATATTAAAAATTTTTCCGCATTTACAAAAATATATAAATTTCATGCCCGCCGTTACAAGGTTACGTTATCGAATTTTGTTGAAATGTCAAATGTGGCCTTTTAATTTGTTCTCTACAATAGTTTCAACGCCTCTTTGGTCTAGTGGTTTAAGTACCGGGCCGTGATCTCGGGGTCCCGGGTCGAACAAAAGTATGTTTTTTTTTTTTTTATGTGATAGGTAGCAGACGAGCAGGCGGATCACCTGATGGTAAGCAATTGCCGCCGCTCATGGACACTTGCAACACCAATGTTTCGAATTTTTCGATCATAGCTCGGGTTTGTGATCACCAATCCGCATTGGACAAGCGTGGTGATTAAGCCCAATCCCATCATAGTAACTATGACTTGATTTCTATGATGGAGGCCTTTGCCCTGCAGTGGGACAGTATAGGCTGATACTTACAATAGTTCGAATTACTCAAGCGATCATCCGAGTAGACGATTTGACAATAACCCACATAGTTGTTTTATGCCGATGCCGTAACGTTGCCGACTCGATGTCGAGTAATCGAGTTGTATAACTTGAACTTAATTCGATGTCTCGAGTGTTGGTGCCCGTGACCGAGTACCTTTAGCGGATAAAGTCGTGTGCAGAACATGTGTTATTCTGTAAATTGGGTATTTGACTAAGCTCGATATAGCAAACAATATTGATACTCTATCAAAATATTAGTAAACTAGTGGCCGCCCGCAACTTCGTTTGCGTGAACTTTATGACTCTTGGCTTAAAGATGAACAAACTTGGAACCCCCTTTTCGCTCCATTAGGGGTTTAAGTTCGGAATATCCTTCCTTATAGGATCTCATCCAAAATGCTCATCACATTTGACAATTTTCCATTCCATTTCATTCCATATTTGTTATAGTGTAGCTGGGCTCTTAGAGGTCCAAACCAGATGTTCCATGATCTTTGATTTTTTTTCATGGCATCATAAACTGCTCATCAATATGAACATTTTTTGTAAGGTGCCATTGACCTACCTCTTATAGTTTAGCTGGGCTGTTGTAGTTCTACATCAAGGAGCCTGGTCTTCAAAAATGTCATATATCCTATAAGTTGCCCTGATATTACAGCTATACAATAAAAAAAGTTTCATTCGAATTGGTTCAGTAGTTTCCGAGATTAGCGCGAACAAACAGACAAACAGACAAACAGATAAACAGACAAACAGACAAACAGACAAACAGACAAACAGACAAACAGACAAACAGACAGACAAAAATTTTAAAAATCATTGATTCATGTCCTGTTACTGTTTTTTAGTCGTCCTAAGTTATTTTGAGATAAATACCTTCAATGTACAGACACAGCTTTTTTACATTTTTATTATATGTATAGATAAGAACCAATGGCCAACATTTTCAGTTAAAAAGATAACGTCTAGCTGGTTTTGTGAGCATTCAAAGTTTCATGGGCAAGTCCATTTTTAAAGTATTAAATAAATAAAATATATATATCATTGAACTACCCATACATTATACACAAACTTTTATTATAAAACCATGTACATAAACGAAACATTTGATATAGCTACCAAACAAAATTTACTAGACGCGCATACAAGATACTTGCGTGTGACGTCACACGCTAGTAGCCATTTCTATGGAGCGTTTTTGGGCCTGCGTAAAATATGTGCTCTTAAAGTTGTGATATCTCAAGTAATTCTCACTCTACACCTAAGAGAAGTGGAAATAACTGAAAAACAGCATATAAATAACCGGCATATAAATATTTACATAAATAAATTAATAAGGAATGGAACAACTTGCCGGCTTCTGTATTCCCAGAGAGCTACAATTTGGATGTCTTTAAGTCGAGAGTGAATAGACCTCATCGTCACTCTCCATCAGGTGAGGTGAGGTCAAGTGCAAACCCATTAAATAAAAAAAAATTGAGATAACATCACATACATTGTCCTGGTCCCAAACTAAGGTTTTCCCTTGTGCTATGGAAGCCAGAAACAACGAAGGAACCACAAACACCCAGACTTAACACAAATATCTGTTTCATCAACAAACATTTGTTGGTGCGGGAATCGAACTCGCAACCTTTGCGTCTCAACCGGCACTCAAACCATTGCGCCAAACGGGTCGTCAAAACGTTCCAGTTCATGTGTTTCCTCTTCTTACAATCCTGGGTTTTTTAGGCGGGGCGTGAAACGGCATCTCAGCAGGCCTTCAGGGTGAGAGTGACAGACTCAATGGACACTTTGTCTGTTCTTTTGTGCCTGTCAATCTCATATTTGGATCTCACGGCCGCTTACCATCAGGCGGAGTGGGGTCATCTTCATCATCATCATCAGCAGCCCACGCTCGTCCACTGCTGGACATAGGTCTCCCCTAATGCACGCCACCGCTCCCGATTTTCGGCCACTCTCATCCAGCTCACTCCAGCCAGCCTTCGAATGTCGTCATCCCATCTTGTAGCAGGGCGTCCAACACTACGTTTGCCGAGTCGCGGTCTCCACTCAAGGACCTTATGGCTCCAACGGTTGTCAGTGGGTCATCTTGATTGTCCTTAATATAAAAAAAAGTATAGAAGATATAGCCATAAGTGTAGACACAACTTTAATGTATACTTTAATTCAATTTATATATTTTATATAAATAACTTGATAAATGAACTGGCCTTCACACAAAGGATACGTGACGGTCATGGCCATTAGGTATGTGGTGTAGCACGTTTCTTACAGACCTGTTGTAGTATGCATCTTTATTTATTTACTAGCTGTTACCTCGGGCCGTTATCTCGGGTCCCGGGTCGAGCAAAAGTATGTTTCGAATTTTTCGAACATAGCTCGGGTTTGTGATCACCGCACCGCATAGGCAAGCGTGGTGATTAAGCCTAACCCCATCATAGTAGCGATGACTTGATTTCTATGATGGTGGCCTTTGCCCTGCAGTGGGACCGTATATAGAATGATACTTTACTTTACCTAGCTGTTACCCACGACTTCGTCCGCGTGGAATAGTTTCTTTGGGTAACACTTTTAATTATTTAATAATTTTCACCGCCCCTTTTAACCCCTTAAGGGGCTACACGAATGAAACTAGCGCCGCCAACCTATTTACTCTGATTGTGGCGAAAATATGATATTTTTAAGAAAGCAAACATACTGACTTAGATAAAAGTAAATTGATTTTTTTCAAGATGCAATACATATATAAAACTCGCGACAAGTACAATAATGTCAATTATTGCTAAAAGTGGCCGTTTTTAGCAATAATTAACATTATTGTTACTTGTCGCGTGTTAGAAATATTGTATTGCATCTTGAAAAATCCAATTTACTTGGGTTGGGGAAGATGCCATAGCCCAGACCCTGGGTACGCCCATGACGACTCTCACATTTGCTTATATTCCGAGGCATAGGATACAATACAGGACCGCGAGCTTCCAGACTTCGAGCTGGATATTTTAGGGCCTCCTTACTATTGCAAATTGTATGTATCTTTTTGAAACTTTAAATTCGTATATATTTTTGATCACTCAAATGCACACATATTTTGGGCACTTTCAACTGTAAATCATCGTGTTATGACTACATAACACGTACTATGACACTAGACCAGTATGACGAGGGTAACTGGCGGCGCGAGGTAGGTTCATGCACCTGCCGCTTTCTAGAGACATGCTGTCTGCATGCGCCGGCGCAGGCACAGGGCAAGTGTTAAAGCTATACTTACGACGGCCTCGATGGCGCAGTGGCTAAGGGCCCGAAGCGACGAAAGGGGTGTGATTCCCGTCAGCCAATTTAGGAAACGACAAATTTTCTAAGTTGTCTTTGGTGTGGGATAGTCCGCGCGCAATTGGTCCCATAGTACCGGCGGTTGCCTAGTTGACACCAGGTTGATTGGTGTGATTGTCTTTAAAATTCGTTAACTGAAAATAAAACCATAGTTTAAAACCCATCTATAGTTTTTAAGCTGTTACAATACCCTATAAGGGTAGTTTTTGGACTACTTTGTGAGGGAGCCATTAATTAAATAAATAAATACTTGCTTTTTTATGCGAGAATTTCCAAAACTCATAAAACAAATGTTTTTCAGAATGGTTGATAGAACACGTAGTTAAGGGGATGTAAATGTACACAGATACACCCTGTATAAGTTATGTCTTTATACAGGTTGTATCTGTGAACTAATACAAAATAGTATACATTCGTTGTAATTATTTCTGAACGCATTTAACAGTTGGAGGTCCTCAGTTAGTCAATTTACATAGGTATTTCAGTGTTAGTTACCTAGTTTCAATATTTGTACGTTTCATCATCACACACTGGCCCACCCATCCGCCGATATCCACTTCGAGGATTCGTCATGTTGGAGCCCCGCCCTGGTGGGTATTGCGAAAGTATAGTACTAATTAGCTCGGCAGTTAGAGATACATTAATGCCCTTTGGGGTTTTCCACGAGACTTTTCGAACAGTAAAAAAGTGGCCAAGTGCGAAGGTTTCTTCCTTCCTTACAATCAGTAAGGAACCCTAAAAATTTGTTTGTGTGATATATGGATCCTTCGGTGCGCACGTCCGACTCACACTTACCCGGTTTTTTTAACAATCATCATCATCAGCAACCCATACTCGTCCACTGCTGGACATAGGTCTCCCCTAATGCACGCCACTGCTCCCGATTTTCGGCCACTCTCATCCAGCCTCACTCCAGCCAGCCTTCGAATGTCATCATCCCATCTTGTCGCAGGGCGTCCAACACTACGCTTACTGAGTCGCGGTCTCCACTCAAGGACTTTACGGCTCCAACGGCAGTGGGCGGGTCACATTAGTGGAACTGGCAACCTTTGGAGCCGTAAAGTCCTTGAGTGTTTTTTTTTATATTTGCCCTTAATTTTTTTACAACTTCGAACTAGTTTCACAAGTCTTTTGCAACATTTAACCAATATATCTAAACTATTTGGACTATTACCGTATCGAAGGGCTTTCCGTGCTAATGTTTGTTTTCAATCTTATCACACTGACACAGTTTAAAGTGGGTTTTCTTTTAGCTTTAAGTAAACCTTAGTGAGGTGCGGCTGTTGAGTAATGGATGGTTTCAATGTGGGGTGGTGAGTTAAGTAGGGTAGTCAAGTACTCTTTAATAAAACCAAAGTCAGGAAGCGCTAAGAGTATTAAGCATCGGAACCAAAAACTGCCGCCTAATTACATTATGGCTAGCCGTAATGACGTATGGCGGCAAATACATTCCGGCCGTTTTTTATTTAGCCGCATTCAATGCCGTATGTAGCCGCTAGCCGTAATGTAATATGGTGGATTATAATATACGTTCCGGCTGCGATATCAATATTTTATCGTTAATATATGTTTTTTTAAACAAGTTATAATACTGTCCGAAGTTGTCCCTTCGAAGCTCGGGGTTGTCCATGATTCAGGTGACAGATTTGGGGACGCACACACAAACAAATGCGACTGCCGTTGGACACAATCATTCCCGTTTGCGTCCAAAGTTGCATCATGCTGAGATCATTGTTTGAAAAACAATCTACAAATCACATTCTCAAATTAATCTTAGTAATTATTTTAAAGGACATAGAATTTAATTACACATTGCAAAAAACTAAACTGCAAATTGAATTTTATTTATCACATGGCGGTTTTAAAATATCATATTTAATTATTGTTACCAACATTATATTAGCATATTTTATTTCCTTTGGTCCTCAAATGATGACGAATGGACATTATCCTGTATGCATTTGTTGTAAACAATTTATTTGCTACAATCAATTCACGCAACATCTCATACGTTGACCTGAGTCTGCACTTAGCTTAAGCACAAGTTACAGATATCAGACAACAGATGATCACAAATATAATAATTAAATACATATATAACACCCAGACACTGAACAAACACAAGTGTTCATCACACGAATGTTTGTCCAATCCATCTGGCCAGCCAACTGTATTTAGATTTCTTTGTTTTTTTGGGATTCAGAACTTTACGACTTTCATATAAGCCTTAGCCTTTTCCATTCAGTTATTTTACATTTTGAAAGCAAAGAACATTTTGTGCGACATTTAGAATCAACTAACAATTGTTTCTATTTTGTTACAGACCAACAATCCGGGTTCCAGAACGTCTCCCTGGCGCACTCCGACACCGGTCTCCCCTCCGGACACGCCAGCCCGTACCCCGCACACCCTACACCCCCTACGCTCACTCCGACAGCCAAAATGTCCGGACAGAAACACCTACTCAATCGAAAGCTCAACTTAAATCCGAAGACGATTTTGACGTTAACTGAATATTTTGCTAGACTCCAAGGCACGAGGTATGTCAGTGCACCGTTGAATAGCTCCCTAAAAGACGACCCGACGTCTACTGAGGAGAATCTAGAAGAAATAAATTTGAATGAGCCAGAGAAGTCTGAAGTTCAGCAAAGTTTGACTGCAGATATAGCGCAGAACTTCTCTCAGCTACCAACGGTGCTGCCTCAAGTGGCTAGCGCAGTCTTCAGCTCCTTCTCAAATATGTTGAGTTACAAGAGCAGAGAGGTGACCCCTGACGAGGTGCAGAGACCTGCCTACCAGGAGGTGCAGAGACCTGCCTACCAGGAGGTGCAGAGGCCTGGCTACCAGGAGGTACAGAGGTCTGAAGAGGTAGGCGTGCCGTTGATGGGGGTGGATGAGCCGGTCGTGACCGAAAGAGGTGGCGCCGCCGCCGAAGGAAATTTCAGCTCGTGGTGAGTAACTAGTCGTTTTGATAAACTATTTTTAAGGATCTTAAGGGATTCCCCTACCCCTAGCATTCAAGGCAGTGACGTCAGAGGTGCTAGTATCACACCATCGCCAATACTTTACTGCGAGCACTAGGACAGGTCGGGCGTAATTGGCTCATTATTGACTCATTATTGTAAATTTGAAAATTAAAACCGTTGGTAGGATTATTCTGCGTTCCTTTTTAAAAATAGTACCCGAACTTTTGATAGATAAGACTATATACTTGTATTTACTTTGCAGTACTCGGGGGCAGTTAGGTAGGTAAAAGGTTACTAGTGTCTTGGAGTTCCAGCTGCGATCCCGGTGTCGGGCCAAAAAATAGGCTGATGCTACATCAGCCTGAAGTCTAGAAATTGGCGGTCTGGTAGTTCTGGTACCCTCTTGCCCGATACCAAAAAACCCCAGAAAGCACGTTAAAAACCAGGGTCTTCAAGGAAGCCATCGCTTTAAAGTTTAAAGTGCGACCCATTACCAACTGCGCCACCGAGGCAGTCAAATCCATACTAATATTATAAATGGAAAGTGTGTCTGTCTGTCTGTATGTTTGTCTTTCTTTTACGGCAAAATGGAGCGACGAATTGACGTGAATTTTTAAGTGGAGATACTTGAAGGGATGGAGAGTAACATAGGCTACTTTTTGCCCCTATCTAAACCCCCCCCCCCCATTTTAGAGAAGTCGGGACGCGAGTGAAGCCGCGGGCAAAAGCTAGTATAGTATACTATAGTTTCATATAGTATGTGTTATACAACGAAATCAAACGTATAATTTGACTAGATTTGCTCACATTGGTAAATGTTAAGATGTGCGTGCGCAGCTGTGCCCTAGGAGCGTAGTGATGTTACGTTGTGATTTCGGTTACTGATAGCAGATTTTTTTATATAACTTTCGGTTACGAATGTAAAATGATCTGCTAATCCCAAATTTAAGATTATTTTGGTTACGTGTTTGAAATTAAAGCGGCCAACGAGTAAGCGGGCTGGTAAGTAATCACCGCTGCCCATGAACAACTGCGAGATCAGAAAGGTCGCGGTCCACAAAATTGAGGTTCGCGGAAGAAAATTCCCCGAGAAACGCACAGTGCTAGATCGCCAACCATCAAGATGATGAGGATGGTATGACAGCCGCTTGCGTGTGGTACCACGCGAGTTTCGGTTTCGGCTGAAAAACCAATTTCGTTGGACCTTAAATTATTTACCAAGTTCTATTACATCCCTAGAAGCGTCGATTCTCACGGCACTTTTGACCTCTGGGCGCAGCGAAGGGCAATATGCTTATTAACTTTATGTTTTAAAAAGGCTTCCGCTACTCCTTTTATGAAATCGTGAACTGAATTTAAAATAATCTGCTCGGATTTTGTCAACGGTCAAACGATGTCAAAAAAAATTTGGTGCCCCAGGAGAAACATATTTCATATAGCGGCCGCCCGCGACTTCGTACGCGTGGAGTTAATTATTGACACTTACCGTCATATTTTGGACAATCCACACAATATATTTTTATAAATTGTAGCCTATGTGTTATTCTGATGTATAAGCTATATTGTGGTAAAGTTTCATTCAAATCCATTCAGTAGTTTTTACGTGAAGAGGTAACAACATCCATACATCCATACATCCTTACAAACTTTCGCCTTTATAATAGTAGTAGGATTTGGATCTCACGGCCGCTTATCATCAGGCGAAGTGAGGTCATCTTGATTGTCTTATTAAGGATTAAGAAAATTTCAAGTAGATGTTCATCATCATTCATCATTTCAGCCAATAGACGTCCACTGCTAGACATAGGCCTCCCCCAAAGTTCTCCACACAGATCGGTCCTGTGCCACCCGCATCCAATGGACTCCCGCGACCTTCACCAGATCGTCAGTCCACCACAGTAGATGTTGGTTTTCGGAATAAAACAAATAGTAATACTTAATTATATATGAGTTAAGTATGGGACAACGCCCCGTTGGTCTAGTGGTTTAAATACCGGGCCGTGATCTCGGGGTCCCGGGTTCGATTCCCGGGTCGAGCAAAAGTATGTTACGAATTTTTCGAATATAGCTCGGGTTTGTGATCACCAATCCGCATTAGGCAAGCGTGGTGATTAAGCCTAATCCCATCATGGTAGTGATAACATGATTTCTATGATGGTAGTCTTTGCCCTGCAGTGGGACAGTATAGGCTGATGCTACTATGGGACAATTCGCCCGAAAAAACTCTTTTTTGTGATGGTGATACTGACTAAACTCTAATGAAAGAAATAATATTGGTTAGGTTAGGTTAGAACAGTGACCGGCCAAAAAATCTTGAAATACTCGGGCGAGTTCTTTTCCACTTGTCCCATAACTCACTTATAATTAAGAAGTACCTATAGCTACCACCACCACCCCACGAGGTAGACCGAGGAGGCGATGGCGGGATGAGCTCGACACCTATTGCGCCAACTGGACCGTAGTCGCCCAGGATCGTGAAATGTGGAGGAGGGGAGGCCTTTGCCCAGCAGTGGGACACGACGGGCTTTTAATAATAAATAATAACCTATAGCTACCAGCTGACTGTGGTAAAACCTAGCATAATTATATTGAACTCGAATGGTAAAAGCTCTAAAAAATCCTTACAGAATTATGTACAGTGGCCAGCACATCAAGTTACTACAATCTGTCAAATTTCCTCAGTTGATATTGAACCAAACACGTTTGACATACAAGTGAGGTTCGATTGAAGAAATTTGACAGATTGTAGTAACTTGATGTGCAGGCCACCGTACTTACATTTACCTACTCATGTCGGTAAACATTAAGATTTATCGTAGTTCGAGCTTTTACAGTAACATATACACCCTGTATATTGGTAGTAAATTTTCTAGGTCTTCAGCACAAGGCCTCCGGGTGTAGGGCTCGTGCGAGCACTAAATTATGTCCAGCACCAAAACAGGTGTGCGTAGTGCGCCATAGTAAAGTAAGGAAGTAGGGTCAATGTGGAAGTCATATTCATATTCTTTATAGCACTCCATATGTTACAAAAGGTAGTAAAAAAACAGAATAGATAAGTACAATATGGACCCTGTCGGGTCGGGATGAAGTACGTCGCTTTTTAACATTCAATATAATATTCAAATATGTTTGCCAATTATGGTATACAATTGTGGGAGAGCCATGCTTCGGCATGAAGGGCCGGCTCGACCGGAGTGATACCACTGCCTCATAGAGAAAACCGGCGTGAAGCAGCCCTTTCACCGAGTGAGTGAGGGTACCGGAGGCTCACCGGGGGGAAGGGGGTAAAAGATTAGCAGCGCACTTGTAACTACCACTGTGTTGAAAGTGTCCATGGGCGGCGGCAAACGCTTACCATCAGGTGATCCGCCTGCTCGTCGCTACCTATCACTAAAAAAAAGCACTAAACGTAGTGCGCCATAGTATAGGAGGAAGTAGGGTCAAAGTGGAGGTACGTCGGTTTTGTCAAAGCCGCGTGCTAATACGTGACTATAAGACAACCTCATCATGGGCGTACCCAGGGGGGAAGGGGAGGGCAGCCCCCCTCCTGGATCATGTTGATCACGATCATCCCTTCAACTATCTCCACTTAAAAAATCACGTCAATTCGTCGCTCCGTTTTGCCGTGAAAGAAAGACAACATACAGACAGACAGATAGACAACTTTTCCATTTATAATATTAGTATGGATAGTATATGTAGTATGGAACGTGTTAGAACAGGTTTCTTAAACTTTATGCAGTCACGGACCACTAACTGAATTCAAACCTCTACGGCCCCTGTCAAAGAATTTTTATGAAAAAAAAAACTTTATGAAATATAATATAAAAAAATATATAAAAAATATTATATAAAAAAATATATTATGAAAAAAAAACCTTTTCTAATTAGTTTTATTGCACAAACTTTCGCCTTTATAATAGTAGTAGGATTTGGATCTCACGGCCGCTTATCATCAGGCGAAGTGAGGTCATCTTGATTGTCTTATAAGGATTAAGAAATTTACAAGTTAGATGTTCATCATCATCATCATTTCAGCCAATAGACGTCCACTGCTAGACATAGGCCTCCCCCAAAGTTCTCCACACAGATCGGTCCTGTGCCACCCGCATCCAATGGACTCCCGCGACCTCACCAGATCGTCAGTCCCCACCAGTAGATGTTGGTTTTGCGGAATAAAACAAATAGTAATACTTAATTATATATGAGTTAAGTATGGGACAACGCCCCGTTGGTCTAGTGGTTTAAATACCGGGCCGTGATCTCGGGGTCCCGGGTTCGATTCCCGGGTCGAGCAAAAGTATGTTACGAATTTTTCGAATCTAGCTCGGGTTTGTGATCACCAATCCGCATTAGGCAAGCGTGGTGATAAGCCTAATCCCATCATGGTAGTGATAACATGATTTCTATGATGGTAGTCTTTGCCCCTGCAGCTGGGACAGTAAGCTGATGCTACTATGGGACAATTCGCCCGAAAAAACACTCTTTTTGTAGATGGTGATACTGACTAAACTCTAATGAAAGAAATAATATTGGTTAGGTTGGTTAGAACAGTGACCGGCCAAAAAATCTTGAAATACTCGGGCGAGTTCTTTTCCACTTGTCCCCATAACTCACTATAATTAAGAAGTACCTATAGCTACCACCACCACCCCACGAGGTAGCCGAGGAGGCGATGGCGGGATGAGCTCGACACCATTGCGCCAAATGGACCGTAGTCGCCCAGGATCGTGAAATGTGGAGGAGGGGAGGCCTTTGCCCAGCAGTGGGACACGACGGGCTTTTAATAATAAATAATAACCCTAGCTACAGCTGACTGTGGTAGAATAGAATAGAAAAATTTGGTAAAACCTAGCATAATTATATTGAACTCGAATGGTAAAAGCTCTAAAAAATCCTTACAGAATTATGTACAGTGGCCCGCACATCAAGTTACTACAATCTGTCAAAATTTCCTCAGTTGAATTGAACCAAACACGTTTGACATACAAGTGAGGTTCGATGAGAAATTGTGACAGAGTTGTAGTAACTTGATGTGCAGGCCACCGTACTTACATTTACCTACGTCATGTCGGTAAACATTAAGAATTTATCGTAGTTCGAGCTTTTACAGTAACATATACACCCTGTATATGGTAGTAAATAGTTCTAGGTCTTCAGCCACAAGGCCTCCGGGTGGTAGGGCTCGTGCGAGCACTAAATTATGTCCAGCACCAAAACAGGTGTGCGTAGTGCGCCATAGTAAAGTAAGGAAGTAGGGTCAATGTGGAAGTCATATTCATATTCTTTATAGCACTCCATATGTATCAAAAGGTAGTAAAAAAACAGAATAGATAAGTACAATATGGACCCTGTCGGGTCGGGATGAAGTACGTCGCTTTTTAACATTCAATATAAATATTCAAATATGTTTGCCAATTATAGGTATACAATTGTGGGAGAGCCATGCTTCGGCATGAATGGGCCGGCTCGACCGGAGTGATACCACTGCCTCATAGAAAACCGGCGTGAAGCAGCCCTTTCACCGAGTGAGTGAGGGTACCGGAGGCTCACCGGGGGGGAAGGGGGTAAAAGATTAGCAGCGCACTTGTAACTACACTGGTGTTGAAAGTGTCCATGGGCGGCGGCAAACGCTTACCATCAGGTGATCCGCCTGCTCGTCTGCTACCTATCACATAAAAAAAGCACTAAAACGTAGTGCGCCATAGTATAGTGAGGAAGTAGGGTCAAAGTGGAGGTACGTCGGTTTTGTCAAAGCCGCGTGCTAATAAGTGACTATAAGACACCTCATCATGGGCGTACCCAGGGGGGAAGGGGAGGGCAGCCCCCCTCCTGGATCATGTTGATCACGATCATCCCTTCAACTATCTCCACTTAAAAAATCACGTCAATTCGTCGCTCCGTTTTGCCGTGAAAGAAAGACAAACATACAGACAGACAGATAGACACACTTTTCCATTTATAATATTAGTATGGATAGTATAATGTAGTATGGAACGTGTTAGAACAGGGTTTCTTAAACTTTATGCAGTCACGGACCACTAACTGAATTCAAACCTCTACGGACCCTGTCAAAGAATTTATTATGAAAAAAAACACTTTATGAATATAATATAAAAAAAATATATAAAAAATATATATAAAAAAAATATATTATGAAAAAAAAACCTTTTCCTAATTAGTTTTATTGCACAAAAATCTTTTATCGGTACTTTACTTACACTTAGGCACTAATACTTAATTAGGTACTAAATTAGTGAGAAGGATGCTCTTGTTTGAAGGGCCCGTGCCCCAGTAGTGGGGACGTAAATGGGCTGATGATGATGAGCTGCTGCGGACCCCTGACACTCATGTTACGGACCCCTATGGAATCCGTGGACCCCACTTTAAGAAACCCTGTGTTAGAAGTATGATGAAAGAATATTGGTATACTTTCCTGAATTTACTATGTTGACGTATGCGTAAGTGTTTTACAACTCTTCGATTGCTAAAGCTCTTAGAATATTGGCATTATATTTTGCACTAGTACTCTAACCGACTCTTGGACTCCGAATAATCCTAACTATTATAAATGCGAAAGAAACTCTGTCTGTCTGTCTGTTCAAAATTACTGAACGGATTTGAATGAAAGTGAGTGAGGGTGCCGGAGGCCCACCCGGGTCAGGCCAGAGGAACCAAAAGACTCAGAACTGTGAGTACAATATTACAATGAATAGAAAAAAAGATAGACAACGGTTACTGACTTGTGCCTCCACTGGTGTTGCAGGTGTCCATGGGCGGCGGCAAAACACTTAAAAACACCTGATGCCAGCATTTTCCCTGATGTTAATAAACAGTTCTCTAATTGGACCCCGGGGACCCGCGGCTGCAAGCGTAGGGAGTGTCGGACATTATGCCATCCGCGGGTAGTGCGCAATTATACGCTTAGTACCTGCGCGGGAGCGTTTCCATTGGCAGTAACGACTGAGGTGACTCTGGCGTCCTTTGAGCGTTGGCGTCTTGCCGGCGACCTGCCCAAGTGTTTAGACTCCGCGCAGACTACAAACTTTTAATCGGCCGATAGTTTGGTCGGCTTCTTAATCAGTATGAAGATATATGGTGATTCAATATCGGCAGTACGAACCGGCCAACACGACTAAACTGTCGGCCGATAGTAAGTCTGTAGTCTGCCTTTTAGCCGCAAAGACACAACGCTTAAAAAAACTCTTTTTCTTTTTTTTATGTGATAGGTGGCAGACGAGCAGACGGATCACCTGATGGTAAGCGATTGCCGCCGCCCATAGACACCTGCAACACCAATGGAGACACAAGTTTCCCCCAATTGGACCTCAGGTACCCTCTTGAACTCAACGAAACACAGCGCAAGCGCTGCTTCACGCCGGTCTTCTCTGAGGCCGTGGTATCACTCCAATCGAGCCGACCCATTCATGCCGAAGCGTGGCTCTCCCACAGTTATCACATTAAAAAAACCTAGTGCCAGCATTTGCCCTGATGTTAATAAAAAGTTCTCTAATTGGACCCCGGGGACCCGCGGCTGCCAGCGTAGAGAGTGTCGGACATTATGCCATCCGCGGGTAGTGCGCAATTATACGCTTAGTACCTGCGCGGGAGCGTTTCCATTGGCATTATATCATGCGGCACACGATAAAGTCGGTTTTTTTTGGTTAGAATCGATTCTATCTTTGAAACAAAAGCAAAAATTTGTAATTTGCGATTTAAAAGTAAAGAAAATGGCTAAGGTGTTCGCCCGAAGCACGAAAGGTCCATGCACATCTTCTAAGTTTTCTTGGGTCTGGGTGTTCTGGGTTTACACCCCCAGTTAATTATCATCACCTGGTTGGTATTTTACAGGGGTTGATTTGGTTTGAGCCCAGGTTGATTGGTGTGATTGTCTGGCGCATTTAATAAATAAAGAAAATAAAGTAATAAAATAATAATTATTTATTTATTATAAAGACTCATCAGCAGCCCACACTCGTCCACTGCTGGACATAGGTCTCTCCTAATGCACGCCCCCGCTCTCGATCTTCGGCCACTCTCATCCAGCTCACACCAGCCAGCCTTCGAATGTCATCATCCCATCTTTTCGTCCAACATTACGCTTACCGAGTCGCGGTCTCCACTCAAGGACTTTACGGCTCCAACGGTTGTCAGTTCTGCGGCTATTGTGACCAGCCCACTGCCACTATTTATTATAAAGACTATCTATGATTAAGATAATGAACATTAAGGGTAATTGACGTCTCTGAATGCGGCAGTGAGACGTAAGACAATGGAAACAGCACGAGTCCCGACCGGTCTACCATTGACAAGTGGTCCAATATTACAGATTTGCCGACACATAGAAAACTTGATCAAAACTGGAGGTAGGTACCTACCTGGCAAACCCGTTGTCGGCCCGCCTGTACGGTACAGGAAGACATTTGAGATCGACAAACGTGTAATATCAAATCAATAATGTACATGTACACTAATATTTAGAGAAATAATATAGTGATAATTGGGGGAAATGGGTTAAAGGTTGGCAGCGCACTTGCGACTCTACTGGTGTTGCTGGTGTCTATGGGCGGCAGCCATCGCTTACCATCAGGTGATCCGTGCAGACGCTCGTCTGCCACGTATCAAATAAAAATTAAAAATAAATAAATAAAGAAAATAAAGTAATAAAATAATAATTATTTATTTATTATAAAGACTCATCAGCAGCCCACACTCGTCCACTGCTGGACATAGGTCTCTCCTAATGCACGCCCCCGCTCTCGATCTTCGGCCACTCTCATCCAGCTCACACCAGCCAGCCTTCGAATGTCATCATCCCATCTTTTCGTCCAACATTACGCTTACCGAGTCGCGGTCTCCACTCAAAGACTTTTCGGCTCCAACGGTTGTCTGTTCTGCGGCTGTGACCAGCCCACTGCCACTATTTATTATAAAGACTATCTATGATTAAGATAATGATCATTAAGGGTAATTGACGTCTCTGAATGCGGCAGTGAGACGTAAGACAATGGAAACGGCACGAGTCCCGACCGGTCTACCATTGACAAGTGGTCCAATATTACAGATTTGCCGACACATAGAAAACTTGATCAAAACTAGAGTTAGGTACCTACCTGGCAAACCCGTTGTCGGCCCGCCTGTACGGTACAGGAAGACATTTGAGATCGACAAACGTGTAATATTATATCAATAATGTACATGTACACTAATATTTAGAGAAATAATATAGTGATAATTGGGGGAAATGGGGTTAAAGGTTGGCAGCGCACTTGCGACTCTACTGGTGTTGCTGGTGTCTATGGGCGGCAGCCATCGCTTACCATCAGGTGATCCGTGCAGACGCTCGTCTGCCACGTATCAAATAAAAATTAAAAATAAATAAATAAAGAAAATCTGAGGAAAACTGAACGCTTCCCTTGTTTTTTGCGGTGGCAGACGAGCAGACGGATGACCTGATGGTAAGCGATTGCCGCCGCCCATAGACACCTGTAACATCAGTAAAGTGCGCTGCCAAGAGGTTTGTTATAGACCGTACTAGCTTTTACCCGCGGCTTCACTTCGCGCCTCTCACTTCCCTTCAAATGGGGGTTAGAAAAGGGACATAAAGTAGCCTATGTTACTCTCCATCCCTTACAACTATCTCGACTTAAAAAATCACGTCAATTCGTCGCTCCGTTTCGCCGTGAAAGAAAGACAAACTTACAGAACAGACACACTTTCCCATTTATAATATTAGTATGGATTCTTTTTGGTAGCATACATGATCAGCAATCTTTCCGCAACCTTGAGTGTCCATCTACAAGGTCACCAGATCACTGCTCTACATGTTCTGATTTACTGCTAAAGATTCCCATCTTTATACTTAGCGAAACAAGATTCCAAGTTAATGTATCGAGAATTTAAAAGCAGGAAACGATCATTACATTTTGCGTCAAATGTTTATTTATAAGTCATATTATATCATGTGTATCGAGCAATTCTAAATTGTTGTTCTTTGAGATAAATACTACCTATTGTGGTCTTATTATGCTATAGGTTAAACAATATTGTACCCCCCTATAGGGTGTGTGTTGTCCCCGATACGCGTTATGTACTAAGTATCTACATACCAACCAAGCTGTAATGCATATATCTGGGTGATGATTCTGAGTTATTCGGGGAGATTTCGCACTCACCCTTACTTACTTTTTGCTATCTCGCTCGGAGTCATACGGTGTGTGGGTGAGGACTTCGTTAGGGTACTTGGAGTCGTCACGTGCCTATTTCTATATTGCCCCTTTTTCGTGTAAGTAATCTGTAGACAGCGGTGCTGATTGCACACTTAGTATAGTTGACTAGTATTATTACTATTAGTGTTAATTGAGTGTAATTGTTTGTTGTCTCAAAGAAAATAAAATAAAAACAAAGCTAAAGTATTTATTGCGTTTCATGAATGTGACACAAGGTGGATATAAAAAGTTACAGTACATCATGTTACCTGGTACTAAACCTACATTACTAAAGTCACCTTTACTAAACATTACATACCTTTTACTAAAGCTTTATTCTCATTTGTTGCAGGTAAAACTGGCTTCAGGATAACTACCAAGAAGAAAACGTACGCCCAAATACCAGGACTCAGTTCTCAGCCCCCACAAATTTTTCAAAATA
The DNA here is from genome assembly GCA_014851415.1 of Cnaphalocrocis medinalis. Classification (NCBI taxonomy): domain Eukaryota; kingdom Metazoa; phylum Arthropoda; class Insecta; order Lepidoptera; family Crambidae; genus Cnaphalocrocis; species Cnaphalocrocis medinalis. The sequence goes on from CM026302.1 coordinate 1,693,469, forward strand.
CAGATGATCCTGCAACTTTTCCAACACCTGCTTTAAGCGCACCAACGTCATACTTCACTCCTGATGTGATACCACCAGGACCTGTTAGCAGTCAAGACAACGTTGACGCAACGACCCAAAATAATGCACCAAGAGAATATAATATATTCAATCCAATGGAATCTAAGGAGGAAAGTCCTCAAGCACCCAATAATGAACCAACGTTCTACTCAGTCAAACCTAATGAGGAAGTGAACCTAGAACCAGCCCCACATATCTTCCAAAACGCACCAAATGTACCACCCAATCTTCAAGGCGCTCCAATAATCCCACCACCGCCAATGTTCTCCAATATGCCAAGAAAAGACGGCCAACCAGCCGTTGGCAAAACCGTTCTGCCACCGTCCGTTGCCAGACGTATTGGTGCCAACCATCCATTTATCAAACCGCAAATAATGCCACAACCTACGTTCCCTCCCAGCAGCATCTTCATACCGGCGCCTATATCTGACAGTGTACTCCAAAGCACGTCTAACATAGATGCTGAAAGATCATCAGAAAAATCATTTGAGAAATTGTCAGAAGCAAGTGAACAGTCACCACGGATACCTCCTAATACTCAACATCACCATCATGTACCAGGTCAAATGCCCCCATCAGCGTTTGTCCAGTTTAAAGCAGCACCTACGACGGTGCCTTCGGATAGCGAACTTCGCAAAAGCATGCTGATGAGCGAATCCGGCATCAGAAACTACCCTGTCACTCACCATCACCATCCGCCAATGGCAGCCCACCCGCCAACGGCAGCACATCCACAGTTGTCAGCCCATCCGCCAATGGCTGCACAGCCACCGTTGTCAGCCCATCCGCCAATGGCTGCACAGCCACCGTTGTCAGCCCATCCGCCAATGGCTGTACATCCGCCGATGTCAGCCCATCCGCTAATGGCAGCACATCCACCGATGGCAGCACATCCGCCACGGAGACGCATAACGCCACCTTCCGGACCAGGAATGCAGATGCATCACCATGCGCCGTCATTCCACATGGGACAGAAAACTTCAGCCGACTTAGCAGCTGTCATCAACGCGCCGCGCCGTCAAAGTATCGAATCAGCAGTTGCTTCAAATACAGCAAACATAGCTCAAATCTTCCAGCCATCTCCACCAAGTTTATTTAATCCTGGTGATATGGCTCCGAACCAGGGCAGCAGGAAAATCACACCGCCAAGTGCTGTAGCATCAACGAATTCATTCGTACCGACACAATATTGTGGCACTCACGCACCACCTCCTTTCTATAATCCTGGTACAATTCAGCAGAATACACATACAAATGTTCCGACAGATCCAATAAATACGCCGTCACAAAGTAACTTGGGGCAGTCTTCTGATCAAAATACACATAAAACAGAAGAATCAAAGTCGATACCTGAACCTCCTAAACTAGCAGGAGGGTTGAACTATAGAATGACCAAGAAAAGACCCCAATACTACTCAGGGCCCATCGAAGGAGTTGGATCTATCAGTAACAATGTTAAACCAATCATACCAGGCGCGGAAACCAGGCCTTTTGAAGGTGCCTTATTTACACCTGATCAGAGTCAGATACCCCAACAAGCTCCAATTGAACAACCACAATTCCAGCAAGAATATCCACAAGAGATGTCGTCATCGTATACACCGTTCTTGATTAATTCTCAAATAAATAAGCAAGCCGAAAGTTACGTCCATCCAAGCTATAATACTGCTTTCGATCTAAGCAGACCGACTACAGAAAACTACGAACACACGAGCACCTACGAACCGCCCAAACAGGAGTCAAAAGGGTTCGGCATTATAGGATCTTTGAAATCTAAGCTCAGCTCCATAGATATCAATAAGATCCAAAATAGTGTAACCACGTTCTTTGATCCAGATTACAATAGTAAGAAAGAGCCAACAAATAATCAAGAAAATGTACCTTTATTGGCACTGACTTTAACCAAGCTAATACAGCGTTTGGTTTTTCAAATCAAGAAAGTAACTTAGAGATATTTGTGCCTAGTGCTCAACAGAATCAAAGCTACAACAGTCAAAACCAATATCACAATATTTACAGCTCAGCACAGCGTGATAGTACTGGACCTTCGATTTACAGTGAAAATTACGGAATAAGTCAAGGACACAATAATTATGTGACTTATCCCGGACAGAATTACTTACCGAACGCACCTGATATTCCACAACCAAGTTCTAATATTGTTGCAAATCAAGAGCAAATAATAAATCCCATATCGCAAGATTTAATTAATGCAAATATACCACTACCACAAACGAACACCGCAACTGAAGCACCAAGCCAAGCTTTTGAAGATATCAATAAACAAGAAACACAAGATAATACTGATAACATTAATCAGAACATAAATGTGGACCATTTTCCGACAGAGATATCCAATCTGACTGACATAACAACAAAAATATCATCATGCTCAATAACAAATTTGAATAATATCCCACCAATTATGGACAATAATTATAAAACATACAATTTATTCTCCTGTCCCACTGATGCACCAAACGCCAATCCTGATAATGAAAATGTGTCAAAAACGGATGATATAACCAGTATTGCTCAAATAGATACATCGCTAAGTTTTTTCGACTAATCATCAATTTGGTGCTCCAGAAACGGATAATAATACAAATGTGATTGGCCAAGTTCAAAAACATGCAAATATCTAGTGAAAAGCAAGAGATTGGTACTAACATTCCTACAGCAGATTCCCTTGATTTGACACCAGATTTTTCAGTAGAACTGATACAACCAAGTGCACTGTGTGATATCAAAAATAGTAGTGATTTCTTTGGGCACTTATGATGACAAGCCCGTAAGTTTTATTCAGGATTCTTTTGGATGCGCTTTCGTTAAGAATGAAAACATTGGAAATGTTGCTATGAAGGTAGAAGAGATTAAAACTGAAGATGAAAATGTTGATATGTCGTTTAAATCAGATGTGAAAAATAACATTCCGACTATAGATATGTCTTCTGTTCCACTATTTGGACTTTCGAGTATTCTGGCTGAGAAAGCTAAAGAAATCGCTGACCTTGAAGATAGTATGCAAAATGTAACATTACTGAAAGAAGAGAAAGAAGAATTAAAAACTAGACTTGATAGCGATGCAAGTGTCGGTTTGAATGAAACTCTTAATACTACTGCTCAACCTCTCACTGATGAAGAAAATGAAGGCATTTCGGAACTAAACATTTGTGAGACCTGTCGGGAAATCGATAAACCCGAAGACAAAGATGTTGAAGATTTGACTGTTAAGCTCATCGAGAATATAACATCGCCTATACAGCTCTCAAATCCTGTTATAGCTCCTTTGCCCGTTACGATCCCGTCCATTGAAGAAAGAACAGATTTCGATTCTAAACAGTGTGCAGAAATCTCGCATATAACTGAAGAAACTATAGAAACGATTCAAGTTCAATCAGCCACAGAATTGCTAGATGACGTGGAAGATATTAAAAACGCTAATACTAGAGACTATGGTTGGGCCAATGACGGCGATTCGTTCATCAATGCAGATATTCTTGTGGATCACAGTTATACATTCCAAATCGATCCTGACTCTATAGGATTTTTCGGTAACAATCCAATGTTTTTCGACAGCAACATACCTAATAACGCAAGCGATGAAATTAAAGCCGAATTCCAAAATTCTCAAGAAGACAGCCCTATTGTTTTGCCAAGACAGCTTAGTATACCCTCTGCACCGCCAGCAGAAGACGATGATTCAAAATCCGATGTAACGGGTGGTCTGGATGTGCATTCTATAGAACAGGATGCTAAGAAAGATTTCCCTCTGTTTGAAGAATTCGTCATAGAACCATCAGAGACAGATGATGGTAAAATTGAATACAGAGAAAGGGAAAAAAGTACAGATGATCCAGTACAAGAAGTGGACTCATTTACTAACAGAGTGGAAAGGTTTAAAAAAATGGAGGAGACTGAGAAACAGGACGACGTTTTTGAGGCCCAAAAACCTATGTTTGATCTAAAATCTGCCACAAGTCCAGCTATAACCATTGCTTCATATTTCGACACAGGGAAATTACGCAGTAGAAGCACATTACAAGAATTCACTTTCTTCTCCAACGTCTTTATCTTTTCCTATGTCTTCGCCTGAAGTCCCGTTGCGTATACCACCAGGATTTGAAGACGAGTACAAAAGGAGACTAAGTGAAATGATTGTCAAGGATCCAGCTGTTGAGGACGTCGATAACGACAATATACCATCAATTCCAGATACGTCGACTCAAACCCGCCCTGTAGTAACCACTACGTATAGCCACATCTCCAATTTAAGCTCACCGGTGACAGTCGCTTCTTTAATAGAAGCAAAACACGATGATAAACCTGTAACCAAACTTCCAGAATTCTCGTCAGTATTCGGCCGCAGTCATGAAGCAGGAGATGCAGTACCGCCATCTATATTTGAAATCGATAAAAAGGAATTAACAGAATCACTGTTCAGCACGCCTCCTGAGAAGATTGAGGATCAAAAGCCCTTACAGGATCCTATAAGTTTCTTCTCAGCCCCGCAAGAAACAGTCGCTGAAGCCCCCGACAGCGGCTTCAACAGATTAGCTAGTTATTTCCAGACGCCAGCCAAAACGGATCACGGAAAGTCTTTTTTTGAATTAAGCCAGAGTCAAAACCACTACAGACATTCTTCAAATAACAACTCGAACCAAATAGCTCAAAATTCGAATGAGAATAAAGACTTTTTCGACGTAAATCAAAATCAAAATTCAAACAATCCATTACAAAACATTCCACCAGATATGTACGTAGCTAATTTAAAATTAATGCAAGATTTGACTTCCATTCAAAATATTGCGGTATCAAAAGATCAAACTGTTAGGACGGTGAATTATTTCACTGTTGAATATGATAATGAGGAAATCAAATCAACATTTAAAAGTGATTTTAAAAACGATGCTAATTTAAAAGATTCGGAAACGCGAAACGCGAAAGGCGAAGAAGAATTAGATGATAAAGACGTTTTAAGTAGTATTACAAAATGCATATATTGCTGTAACCTTGACTGTCAGAAAGTTGTGACGTTAAATAAAGTAGAACTTGGTAGTGTACATTTCAAATTTAAAAAAGCGATGGATAATGACAATTCTGAACCTGGTAGGGACACTGTAGGGCCTATGGAGTCGAAGAAGGATGAGAGGAGAAGAGATGTGGCGGTTAACTTCGAACCTTTAGATGAGGAAAATGAAGGATTGGCGCTAGGAATTGAGGTACTTCAAGTTCTATACTTATTGGAGTAGTTGAAAGAAGTCTGACTTTTAAACTTTACCTGCTAAAATTACCAATTGACAAAATGTACCTGCTTGGTGAAAAAAAGCGTTATTCGAACTGTAATCTAATACGCTTTAAGTTAAATTTTAGTCGTTTTAATCCCGAAGTACTCATAATAGGTAACACAATTTAAGCCTCTGTAGCATGTCAGATCATAGTTATCAAAAAAAAATCGCTGTTCCATTTCACACTATTGCCTGGTGAATATTATTTTTTGTATATTATACTAGTGGCCTGCCCTCACTTCGCTTCGGGACCGTAATTCCGAAATAAACCAATAGATGGCGCTGTGCTCAATTATATCGCGCAAGCGTTTCGTGTTTTCGGTTTACCTATAAGCCTTGTCGTTGTCTATAGAAGTTATCTCTTTTTATAATTAGTATTGATAACATCTGATTTTTATTTAGCTTACTAGCGGCCGCCCGCGACTTCGTACCCGTGGAGTTAATTATTGACACTTACCGTCATATTTTGGACAATCCACGCAATATATTTTTATAAATTGTAGCCTATGTGTTATTCTGATGTATAAGCTATATTGTGGTAAAGTTTCATTCAAATCCATTCAGTAGTTTTTACGTGAAAGAGTAACAAACATCCATACATCCATACTTACAAACTTTCGCCTTTATAATAGTAGTAGGATTTCGATGATCTAACATGCTAAATGGATTTTATTATAATGTGGGCTTCGGGTTGAAAACGGCTAAAATTTATCGCTGTATAGTATTGTAGTACATGTCAAAGTCAACGTAGGTAATTCTTAATTTTGTTATTTGAAATTCCTTTACAAACGCTCGTGCCATCCCGTTCCAACTCGTAACGTTAAAAAGAGCTGGAACGAGTTTGGTTCCGCGATTTTCCTTTGACTGCGTTTTTTAATAACAGGGTTAGACTTCTTAATACTGCTCAATATCTTTTTTAAACGTAATTCTATAATTTACTATTATGGTATTTATTTTACTTTTGAGAAACCAACAAACAAACCCAAATATTTCTACAAAACTTTGTGTTCGTATGTTTTCATTTATTTGTATACCACATTTTTTGTGTTACCCAACATTACACTAACTTGCAAGACAATCAAACATATACTCTGATTCATAATCATGTAAAGTAAACTGACAGATGAAAATGACAAGTCTCTATGCATTTTGACATTTTGCATCTGTCAAATTGAGTGATAATGTATGGGGATGACACATTGACATCTGTCAGTTTACTTTACATGATTATGAATCAGATTATAGTATCTGGAAACATTTACGTTCCTTTAACCACGTCTTCTAACTACTCATTCTGAACAATATTTTTCTATGACTTTTGAAAATTCGCATAAAAAAAATTTCATCTTTCCATACAAAGTCGGTCACGTGACTTGGTAATTTTGTATGGGGAGTCGAAAAATTTTTATTGTAAACCTGTATAATACTTATTATAATTTGAATAGAGTAACAACTGAGTGAATCCTACTACATACTATTATAAGGCGAAATTTGTATGGATGTATGGATGTTTGTTACTCTTTCACGCCAAAACTACTGAACGGATTTGAATGAAACTTTACCACAATATAGCTTACACATCAGAATAACACATAGGCTACAATTTATAAAAATATATTGTGTGGATTGTCCAAAATATGACGGTAAGTGTCAATAATTAACTCCACGCGTACGAAGTCGCGGGCGGCCGCTAGTAAATAATATTTATGTTCTCTCCTTGTATTTAATTTACAGCGGATCTCACAGAGGACACACTGGTGCCGACAGATGGCGGTAGGTTTGACGTCAACGTGATGGGCAGGCTCCGGATATCCGTCTACTGGACTGACAAACCTACCAATGTTAGGAGGTACGATTCAAATAAAAAATATTATACATCGTGTATCTGTGAACATTTACATCCCTTTAACCACGTGTTCTACCAACCATTCTGAACAATATTTTTCTATGACTTTTGAAAATTCGCATAAAAAAATTTCATCTTTCCATACAAAGTCGGTCACGTGACTTGGTAATTTTGTATGGGGAGTCGAAAAATTTTTATTGTAAACCTGTATAATACTTATTATAATTTGAATAGAGTAACAACTGAGTGAATCCTACTACATACTATTATAAAGGCGAAAGTTTGTATGGATGTATGGATGTTTGTTACTCTTTCACGTAAAAACTACTGAATGGATTTGAATGAAACTTTACCACAATATAGCTTACACATCAGAATAACACATAGGCTACAATTTATAAAAATATATTGTGTGGATTGTCCAAAATATGACGGTAAGTGTCAATAATTAACTCCACGCGTACGAAGTCGCGGGCGGCCGCTAGTAAATAATATTTATGTTCTCTCCTTGTATTTAATTTACAGCGGATCTCACAGAGGACACACTGGTGCCGACAGATGGCGGTAGGTTTGACGTCAACGTGATGGGCAGGCTCCGAATATCCGTCTACTGGACTGACAAACCTACCAATGTTAGGAGGTACGATTCAAATAAAAAATATTATACATCGTGTATCTGTGAACATTTACATGATATGACATGACGGCCTCGATGGCGTAATGGCTAAGGTGTTCGCCCAAAGCGCGAAGGGTCCCGGGTTCGATTCTCGGTCAGGTCAATTAGGGACTACATTTTTTTACGTCTGAGTGTTTTAGGTTGACGCCCCCAGTTAATTGTCGTCACCTGGTACTCATATTACAGGGGTTGCTCTAGTTTGAGACCAGGTTGATTGGTGCGATTGTCTGGCGTATTTATTCATTTACATCTCTTTAAATACATGTTCTACAAACTATTCTAAACAACATTTAATTTAGTTCCATGACTTTTAACATTGCCTGAGTTGATTTTATCAAACTTATCTTCTCTTCTCTAAGTGCCATCTTCTAACGATTCGATCGCCGTCATAATGGCGACTTGAAAAATCATAAATCTCAGACCTATCCTGATTTTGTTTACAGATGCAGTTGGTTCTACAAAGGAGCTACAGACGCAAGATACGTACCTTACACAGAGCCTGTAGCTGAGAAATTAGAGGTATACTTGACTTAAGTCATTATCAATCTCTTACTGTCGCACTCTGAAACATAATTTTAACCTTAATGCTCATTTTCCTAGTTATGGATAGTCATGTGTATTAACAATAGAGGTTTAATTACGCTCTGAGTGTGGCAGTAAATCTGCGAAGAAGCGAGTAGTACTATAGGGGCATAACAGGGTGTATCTGTGAACATTACATCTTTAAACCACGTGTTCTATCAACCATCTGAACAACAAATTTGTTCAAAAACTTTTCTAAATTCTTCGAAAATATTTCAACTCCCCATACAAAGTGACCAAGTCACGTGACCGACTTTGTATGGGAGATGAAATTTTTTATGCGAATTTTCTAAAGTCATAGAACAAATGTTGTTCAGAATGGTTAGTAGAACACGTGGTTAAAGGGATGTAAATGTTCACAGATAAAGCACCTGTATAAAGCAATATATAATGTAAAAAAAAATCTTCTATGTCTTCTTACTATTATAAAGTGGTAAAATTCTATTAGACACCGACAGGGCTTATAGGTAAACCGAAAAAGCAAAACACATGTGCGGTGTTAATCGACACCAGCGCCATCATGGTGCATGGGAAATAATCCCGAAAGGAATTGAGCGCGGGGCCACTACAGGGTGTCTGTGAACATTCACATCCCTTTAGACGTTATGAACAAACATTTGTCCATCGACTTTTCGAAATTCATCGAGTAAATTTTCGACTCACCACGTGACCGAGCTAATTGAAAAGTTGATTTTCTTTATCAATGGAAATTTCTTTGCTTTTACCAATAAACGGTATCTCATCTAAAATAATAAATAATAAATAAATTGAGAGCAACAGCAACATTGTTCCTGGCCCCAAACTCAGGTTTTCCACTTGTGCTATGGAAACCAGAAACCAACGAAGGTACTACAATCACCCAGACGCAACACAAATATCTGTTTTCAGCAACCAAAACATTTTGTGTTGGTGCGGGAATCGAACCCCGTCGACCCTTACTCTCAACCGGGCGCTCAAACCATTGCGCTAAACGGGTCTGTAAATCTATCTAAGAACCGCCCTCAAAACCCTCTGCCTTCCCAGGAGGAGTACCGGCACGGAGTGACGACAGGCGAGTGGCACAGGCGCCTGGTGCTGCCCAACAACGAGTCGGTGGTGATGCACGGCCCGGGGGTCATGGTGCACTTCCCGCAGTCCGCCTCGGACGCGTTCGGATCCGCTCCGGTGAGTTAAAAGTGTTTATATATCCGCGGATATCCGAGGTGGAATATTTATCCGTATCCGCGGATATCCGTGGTAGGATAAATTTCTGGTATCTGGTTAGCCGTATCCGTATCAGCGGGTATCCGAGTCATGACACAGATCTGGCCTGGTTATCCGTATCCGCGTATGTCCGAGATAGAATAAAGATCTGGCCTGGATATCCGTATCCGTATCTGCGGATATCCGACTTGAATTGAATGTATCGTCTCCGTATCCGCGGATATTCGATGATATTTCATTAAAAATTATGTGTTTTTAACCCCATTTCCCTGGATTGGGCCTCCGGTACCTTACCATCAGGTGACCCGTCGGCTCGTCTGCCACCTATATATTAAAAAAAACGCACAGTTGAAGACTGCCAACCATCTAAATGATATAGCAGCACCAGGCGCCTGGTGCTGCCCAACAACGAGTCGGTGGTGATGCACGGCCCGGGGGTCATGGTGCACTTCCCGCAGTCCGCCTCGGACGCGTTCGGATCCGCTCCGGTGAGTTGTGACGTGTATATCCGTATCCGCGGAGATCCGGAACAGAGTAAATATGCGGCCTGAAATCCGTATCCGCGGATATTTTAGGTAGAATAAAGATCCGGTCTGGTGATCCGTAACCGTATCCGCGGATGTCCGGAGCAGAGTAAATATGCGGCCTGGATATCCGTATCCGCGGATATTTTAGGTAGAATAAAGATCCGGGCTAGGTATTCGTAACTGTATCCGCGGATATCCGGAACAGAGTAAATATGCGGCCTGGATATCCGTATCCGCAGATATTCGAGGTGGAATAAAGATCCGGTCTGGTTATCCGTAACTGTATCCGCGGATATCCGGAACAGAGTAAATAAATATGCGGCATGGATATCCGTATCCGCGGATATTCTAGGTAGAATAAAGATCCGGGCTGGGTATTCGTATCCGTATCCGCGGATATCCGACTTGAATATGTATACGACTTCGTATCCGCGGATATCCTAGGCAGAAGAAAGATCAGATAATGATATTTCATTAACAAATTATGTGTTTTTAACACCATTTCCCTGGATTGGGCCTCCGGTACCTTACCATCAGGTGGCCTGTCGGCTCGTCTGCCACCTATATAATTAAAAAGAAACATCTAAATGATGGTCTAAGAAACCCTAAAATATACGCACACACCCTACCCATAATTAAGTCACATCCCTTCCTTATATCCTATATTCCTAACCCTTCCCTCCCCCAGCTGTTCGCCTTCAGCAAGCGAGTGTACCGCAACCCCCCCAAGGTCCGCGTGGCCCCGGACCAGCCGCGGCCCGTGGACCACCTGATACTGCTGGTGCACGGCGCCGGCGAGTACCGCAGCCAGAGGGAGAAGGAGAAGTTCGTTAGTCGTCTCGTCTCTTTCTAATATACACCATCCAATAACCTTCAATACGACGTCAACGAAAAATTTCATTGGTTTTCGCTCTAATTTCATGATAGATAAGGTTCAGAATTAGGTGGTGTTCTGATTTCTGATTCTATTTTTTTTTTGTTTTCTATGGACTTGAGCCCGCGCTTTCTGATTCTAAATCATGTGGATTAAACTGACAGATGTCAATGTGTCATCCCCATTCATCATCACTCAATTTGACAGATGCAAAATGTCAAAATGTATAGAAACTTGACATTTGCATGTGTCAGTTTACTACACATGATTAAAAATTTAGAGTTTAGCTTACTCTTTGATCATAGAAATAAACCATATACAGCTTGAACATTATATAGATAGATAAATACTCTTTATTACACAAAAATAGTCAGAAACTTAATACAGAATTAGGTTAAGTAATTGAAAAATTTGAAAAGAGTAACTACTGAGTTTCTTACTGGTTCTTCTTGGTAGGAATTGATTTTCCGAATCAGTGGTAGGTTTTTTGTATATGATAGGTGGCAAGCTAAAAGATGGATCACCTGACGGGAAGCGACACCTGCAACACCAGTAGTCACAAGTGCACTGCCAGCCTTCAGCAAGCGAGTGTACCGCAACCCCCCCAAGGTCCGCGTGGCCCCCGGACCAGCCGCGGCCCGTGGACCACCTGATACTGCTGGTGCACGGCGCCGGCGAGTACCGCAGCCAGAGGGAGAAGGAGAAGTTCGTTAGTCGTCTCGTCTCTTTCTAATATACCGCCCTTTAAGGGGCTATACGAATGAAACTAGCGCCGCCAACCTATTTACACTGATTGTGGCGAAAATATGATATTTTTTAAGAAAGCAAAACATTGCAGACTTAGATAAAAGTAAATTGAATTTTTCAAGATGCAATAACTTAAAACGGCCACTTTTAGCAATAATTGACATTATTGTTACTTGACGCGTGTTTTATATATTGTATTGCATCTTGAACAATTCAATATACTTTTATCTAAGTCTGTAATGTTTTGCTTTCTTAAAAAATATCATATTTTCGCCACCATCAGTGTAAATAGGTTGGCGGCGCTAGTTTCATTCGTGTAGCCCCTTAAGCTTGAGACATAAACGAATGGCGCTGGCGAGTACCGGAGCCAGAGGGAGAAGGAGAAGTTCGTTAGTCGTCTCGTCTCTTTCCAATATACACTATCCAATAACCTTCAATACGACGTCAACGAAAAATTTCATTGGTTTTTGCTCTAATGTCATCATGATAAGGTTCAGAATCAGATGGTGTTTGTCCTGAGCCTTATAATGGGTTAAAACCGTCTACTACAGATGACAGATGTCAATGTGTCATCCCCATACATTATCACTCAATTAGACACATGCAAAATGTCAAAATGCATAGAAACTTGTCATTTTCATCTGTCAGTTTACTTTACATGATTATGAATCAGAGTATAGTGACTCTTCCTATACATTTTCTTCTCGACATCTCACACTAATCTGTCATCTCTTTCTAGCAATCGACGATGCGCCCTCGCGTCGTGAGGCGCGGCTACGACGAGACAGAGATAGAAGACCCGGAGCCGTCCAGTATAGATCATTTGTTGCTGCTCTGCCACGGGGTGGGCTCTGCGTGTGATATGAGGTTCAGATCTGTAGAGGAAGTCGGTATGTTGTAGAGGATGGTGTTTTATAATATATTATAGATATGTAATCATAATCATAATCATAAATCTTTATTGTTTCATTTGGTGTACATACAATGTGGTCTTAAAAATAAAAATAACATACTGTCCGCAAATGAACCCTGTAAGGGTATCACAACATTATAGGAACAAATTTCCTTTATATAAAATTTAAAAGTAGAAAACATATATATATATAACGTTCATAACTAACTACACTACACAAATACAAGCAAAACAATATAGAATTATTTATTATTATATTATTATTCAAATTATACCTACATTCATGCACTTCTTTAATAAATTATATTGCTATATGATTATATATGTATAGGGTTGAGATATTCTTTCAAATTGTAATAGGCCTTTTGCAACAGATGATCTTTTAATTTTTTAAAAAATTCGGTATCTTTATTAATACATTTAATATTCTTGGGTAACTTATTATATATTTTTATAGACATGTGCTCGGTACCTGAGCTTACTAAGTGCATTTTTGTGAAAGGAGTGACTAATCTATTACGGGGTCGTAAACTATGGGATTGGGGTATTACATCTTGTGCTTGTATGTATTTATCGGGGTTTTTACGGACTAATTTGCATAATTCAAGAATGTACAATGAAGTTAATGTGAGAATTCTTAATCTTATAAAATGTGGTCTACAACTTTCCATCTCGGTTATGTTGACAATGATTCGGATACATTTCTTTTGAAGGATAAAGAGTTTATTTGCGTCCACACTATTGCCCCACAGTATTACCCCATAGCCGAGCCAGGCATGGGCGTAGGCGTAATAGGCGTTTATGGCTGTTTTAGCATCAGTACATGTTTTTAATTGGTATAAAGCGTATGTGAATCTTGATAATTATCCTACAATATGTTCGATATGATATTTCCAGGTTAAATTGGTGTCAATTTTTATTCCTAATAAAGTAGAGGTCGTTTCGAAATTTATATTATTATTATTATATTTGATACTAGTATCTATATGAGTCTTTTGCCGGGGTTTGAATTGCATGAGCTTTGTTTTTGTTACATTGATATCCAAGTTATGCATTTTTAACCATTCAGATGTTTGTGTTAGTGTTATATTTATTTGACCTTGGAGATCCTTGCCGGTAGTAGAGGGGAAAACAATAGATATGTCGTCAGCATATAGTATACACTTCTGATCTATATAGTTAACTATATCATTAATATAAATTATGAATAAGATACATCCTAATATGCTCCCTTGAGGGATGGAGTGATCTATTTGTAGTATGGAAGATCGAACAGTATTTTGCGTTAGTTTTTCTGAGTCGTAGTTATCTATCTCGACATACTGAGTTCGGTCCGCAAGATAAGACTTGAACCACTTATTTGCTTCTCCTCGTACTCCCACATCATACAGTTTTCTAAGCAAGATATGATGAGAGACTCGGTCATAGGCCTTGGTCATGTCGAGTAGTATCGCTATAGCATATCTACGGCTGTCGATTATTTTGAGAACTTCATTAATAAAGTCATAAAGAGCAGTAATCGTGGACTTATTTTTGCGGAAACCGTGCTGACTATTATTTATTAAACAATATTTTTCACAAAAGGGGACCAAGCGGCTAGCCATAGCTGATTCAAAAAATTTCGAAAAGGTTGAAAGTAGTGCAATAGGTCGGAAATGGTGAGGTTCATTCGCATGCCTAGTTTTAGGTATTGGTTTAACTAAAGACGTCTTTAAGATATCTGGAAATGTTGCTTCATCAAAAGATTGGTTTATCAAGACGGTAAGCGGATTTATAAGTTCATCTTTACAATATTTAATTAGTGTTGGAGGGAATTCATCAATACCAGTACTGGTTTTATTTTTTAGTGATTTAATGATCTTATCAACCTCAAGGGCTATGCTAAGGTTAAGGGCTATGTAGATTGATAGATATTCTTTATTGCACAGAAATAGAACAATAGATTGAAACAACAGTATTAATCGTTACAAGCAATAATAACATTATTGTTATTATTGCTTGTAACGATTAATACTTGTAGCGATTTCTTCCAGACAACCTTTAGGTAGAAGAGGATATCTTAAATAAATATTCTTTTGACGACCTGTTTGGCGCAATGGTTTGAGCGCCGGTTGAGACTTAAGGATCGCGGATTCGATTCCCGCACCAACACAAATGTTTATTTTAGTTTATTATGTTTCTTTATTTTCAGTGGATGACTTCAGGACTACCAGCCTTCAGCTGCTGCAGTCGCATTATAGGAATTCTTACGATCAAGGAGTTGTCAACAGAGTTGAGGTAAGATAAAAAATAATATCCGAAATACCGTCATAGCGTAACTCGAATTTGCGTTTTGTTTAAATTTTTTGGCATTTATTCTTATAGTTTAAAAATTCTTTAGTCTTTTTTTTTTGTAATCTTCATCGGACTCCACAAGTATATATAAGTATTTTAACCTCTGACAGGTACTGCCGATATCGTGGCACGCCACCCTTCACTCGGGCGAGACGGGTGTCGACAAGCGTCTGGCGGCCATCACACTCGACAGCATTCCCAAGCTGAGGAACTTCACCAACGACACTGTACTGGACGTGTTGTTCTATACTAGCCCCGTGTTCTGCCAGGTAAACGAACTTACCTAGAGAAGATATGTCATAAAGCGAGACCGACCTGTACCAGCCCTTTAGTCTACCAGCTAAACGAACTTACCTAGTGAAGTTATATCATTATATCGACTGATCAGCTCGACCTGGGTGATACCGGACAATGCGGAAGACGAAAGGAATCCACCCTTACACCGTGGAAGTTCCACCAGCTCGTACTAGCGTTTGGCTTCTTTTTCTTTGGTACGAACTGCTAAGGAATGGAACAACTTGCCGGCTTCTGTATTTCCAGAGAGCTACAATTTGGGTGTCTTTAAGTCGAGAGTGAATAGGCTTCTTCTGGGAAAGCACGCTACATCTTAGACCTCATTGTCACTCTCCATCAGGTGAGATGAGGTCAAGTGCAAACCCATCTTATATAAAAAAAAGGGTAAGCGATTGCCGCCGCTCATATACTCCTACAACACCAGTGTTCTCCTATTGGTTGTGCGAGAAACGAACGAAGATTGGCCTCCAGGTTTCTGTTGCTGCCTCTAGCATATCAAAAATTCTTTATTTTTCTGTCCTCAGACGATAATAAACACAGTATGCGCGGAGCTGAACCGCATCTACCAGCTGTTCAAGAGACGAAACCCGCTGTTCAAGGGCGACGTGTCGCTGGGGGGGCACTCGCTGGGCAGCGTCATACTGTACGACCTGCTGTGTCATCAGGCCGCTGAGGTGAGATTAACTTGAGAAGGGTACAGGCAAAGAACAGTGAATGTCACATTATTGTTTTTAAAAAGTACTTAAATCCGTTTTAAATCTTCATACAACCTTTTATGGAGATTAAAGACGGATTTACTTTTTTATTTTTTGGCCAAATCGGAAAGTTCTCATGGTTGAATGAAACACTTGACAAAAAGACGACCACATAAAGGTCATGTTACGTAAAAAGTATTGCAATAAAACTTGTTATTTTGTAAAATCGTAATGTATACCCAAAACTGGAATTCAAGTCCAAAAAATCTATGACAATGTTGCTACTGCAAGAAAATGATCGTACCATAGTATACCCCTTTTTTCTAAAAACACTCGCTGATGTAATTTATTTATTGGTAATTTTGATTCTATAATTAAAAAAAAATATATTTATGGTTGGCGAAACCTAAAAATGTCACTTAAAAATGACATAAGTGACTTTAACAGATTTGACAGTGACGTATCTGTCGTAGATTTTTTGGTCTTGAATTCCAGTTTTGAGCATAGGCACGTTTGCATGAAAAATACGCTATGGGATGGGCGGTTAGATGTGCCCCTGAATGAAGTTAAGTTTCGCCACTGGTCTATCATTCTGTATGTGTAATAATATATGTAATACTAGCGGCCGCCCGCGACTTCGTACGCGTGGAGTTAATTATTGACACTTACCGTCATATTTTGGACAATCCACACAATATATTTTTATAAATTGTAGCCTATGTGTTATTCTGATGTATAAGCTATATTGTGGTAAAGTTTCATTCAAATCCATTCAGTAGTTTTTACGTGAAAGAGTAACAAACATCCATACATCCATACAAACTTTCGCCTTTATAATAGTAGTAGGATAATATGAAGTGTTTGTATTGCAGACGTCCAAAGAGATGTCGGGCTCCCCCCGCAAGAGCTTCGTGGCGGGCTCGGCGGGCTCGGGGCAGGCGGCCGTGCGCTACCCCGCGCTGGAGTTCCGCCCCGCCGCGCTCTACGCGCTCGGGAGCCCTATCGGTGAGTGCGGAGCCCTGTAGGTCAGAGCTGGGAGCCCTATGTTGTGTCGCAGTCCCCCTACATGATGTCGGGCAGGCGGCCGTGCGCTACCCCGCGCTGGAGTTCCGCCCCGCCGCGCTCTACGCGCTCGGGAGCCCTATCGGTGAGTGCGGAGCCCTGTAGGTCAGAGCTGGGAGCCCTATGTTGTGTCGCAGTCCCCCTACATGATGTCGGGCAGGCGGCCGTGCGCTACCCCGCGCTGGAGTTCCGCCCCGCCGCGCTCTACGCGCTCGGGAGCCCTATCGGTGAGTGCGGAGCCCTGTAGGTCAGAGCTGGGAGCCCTATGTTGTGTCGCAGTCCCCCTACATGATGTCGGGCAGGCGGCCGTGCGCTACCCCGCGCTGGAGTTCCGCCCCGCCGCGCTCTACGCGCTCGGGAGCCCTATCGGTGAGTGCGGAGCCCTGTAGGTCAGAGCTGGGAGCCCTATGTTGTGTCGCAGTCCCCCTACATGATGTCGGGCAGGCGGCCGTGCGCTACCCCGCGCTGGAGTTCCGCCCCGCCGCGCTCTACGCGCTCGGGAGCCCTATCGGTGAGTGCGGAGCCCTGTAGGTCAGAGCTGGGAGCCCTATGTTGTGTCGCAGTCCCCCTACATGATGTCGGGCAGGCGGCCGTGCGCTACCCCGCGCTGGAGTTCCGCCCCGCCGCGCTCTACGCGCTCGGGAGCCCTATCGGTGAGTGCGGAGCCCTGTAGGTCAGAGCTGGGAGCCCTATGTTGTGTCGCAGTCCCCCTACATGATGTCGGGCAGGCGGCCGTGCGCTACCCCGCGCTGGAGTTCCGCCCCGCCGCGCTCTACGCGCTCGGGAGCCCTATCGGTGAGTGCGGAGCCCTGTAGGTCAGAGCTGGGAGCCCTATGTTGTGTCGCAGTCCCCCTACATGATGTCGGGCAGGCGGCCGTGCGCTACCCCGCGCTGGAGTTCCGCCCCGCCGCGCTCTACGCGCTCGGGAGCCCTATCGGTGAGTGCGGAGCCCTGTAGGTCAGAGCTGGGAGCCCTATGTTGTGTCGCAGTCCCCCTACATGATGTCGGGCAGGCGGCCGTGCGCTACCCCGCGCTGGAGTTCCGCCCCGCCGCGCTCTACGCGCTCGGGAGCCCTATCGGTGAGTGCGGAGCCCTGTAGGTCAGAGCTGGGAGCCCTATGTTGTGTCGCAGTCCCCCTACATGATGTCGGGCAGGCGGCCGTGCGCTACCCCGCGCTGGAGTTCCGCCCCGCCGCGCTCTACGCGCTCGGGAGCCCTATCGGTGAGTGCGGAGCCCTGTAGGTCAGAGCTGGGAGCCCTATGTTGTGTCGCAGTCCCCCTACATGATGTCGGGCAGGCGGCCGTGCGCTACCCCGCGCTGGAGTTCCGCCCCGCCGCGCTCTACGCGCTCGGGAGCCCTATCGGTGAGTGCGGAGCCCTGTAGGTCAGAGCTGGGAGCCCTATGTTGTGTCGCAGTCCCCCTACATGATGTCGGGCAGGCGGCCGTGCGCTACCCCGCGCTGGAGTTCCGCCCCGCCGCGCTCTACGCGCTCGGGAGCCCTATCGGTGAGTGCGGAGCCCTGTAGGTCAGAGCTGGGAGCCCTATGTTGTGTCGCAGTCCCCCTACATGATGTCGGGCAGGCGGCCGTGCGCTACCCCGCGCTGGAGTTCCGCCCCGCCGCGCTCTACGCGCTCGGGAGCCCTATCGGTGAGTGCGGAGCCCTGTAGGTCAGAGCTGGGAGCCCTATGTTGTGTCGCAGTCCCCCTACATGATGTCGGGCAGGCGGCCGTGCGCTACCCCGCGCTGGAGTTCCGCCCCGCCGCGCTCTACGCGCTCGGGAGCCCTATCGGTGAGTGCGGAGCCCTGTAGGTCAGAGCTGGGAGCCCTATGTTGTGTCGCAGTCCCCCTACATGATGTCGGGCAGGCGGCCGTGCGCTACCCCGCGCTGGAGTTCCGCCCCGCCGCGCTCTACGCGCTCGGGAGCCCTATCGGTGAGTGCGGAGCCCTGTAGGTCAGAGCTGGGAGCCCTATGTTGTGTCGCAGTCCCCCTACATGATGTCGGGCAGGCGGCCGTGCGCTACCCCGCGCTGGAGTTCCGCCCCGCCGCGCTCTACGCGCTCGGGAGCCCTATCGGTGAGTGCGGAGCCCTGTGTGTGCTAGCAGACCTATAGGTGGGCGCTGCGAGCCCTGTAGATAAGTGCGGGAGCCCTATGTGTGTGGGGAGCCCTGTAGGTTAGAGCTGGGAGCCCTATGGTGTGTTTGGAGCCCTATCGGTGAGTGCGGAGCCCTGTAGGTGAGTGCCGGGAGCCCTATGAGTGCGAGGAGTCATGTATGCGAGCGTTCGGAGCCCTATGTGTGCTAACAGACCTATAAATGAGTGCAGTGGAGCCCTACGAGTGTGAGAAGCCCTGTAGGTTAGAGCTAGGAGCCCTATGATGTGCTGGGAGCCCTATGTGTGTTGGGAGCCCTATGTGTGCTAACAGACCTAAAGATGAGTGGAGCGGAGCCCTACAAGTGTGAGGGGCCCTGTAGGTTAGAGCTGGGAGCCCTATGATGTTTTGGGAGCCCTATGTGTGCTAGCAGACCTATAGGTGAGTGCTAAGAGCCCTATCGGTGAGTGCGGAGCCTTGTAGGTTAGCGTTGGAAGCCCTACGCGTGCTAGGAGGTCTATAGATGAGTGGAACGGAGCCCTACGAGTGCGAGGAGTCATGTAGGTGAGTGATGGGAGCACTATAGGTGAGTGCGGAGTCCTGGGAGTGCGGGGAGACATGTAGGTGAGTGCTGGGGAGCCCTGTGAGTGCTGAAGAGCCCTATAACATCCTTTTTTTATCTGATAGGTGGCAGACGAGCAGACGGATCACCTGTTGTTAAGCGATTACCGCCGCCTATCGACACCTGCATAACTAGTGTAATCACAAGTGCGCTGCCAACCTCACCCTCGTGCGTACCCTCACTCCCTCGACACAGCGCAGGCGCTGCTTCACGCCGGTCTTCTGTGAGGCCGTGGTATAACTCCCGTCGACCCGGCCTATTCATGCCGAAGCGTGGCTCTCCCAGGGTTAAATTTAAGCCTAATTTCATCATAGTAGCGATGACGTAATTTCTATGATGGAGGCCTTTGCCCTGCAATGCTGATACTTTTTTATATAGATACTCTTTATATAGATATTATAGTAGTAGAATGTAGACTAATATCTTCGTCTTATTGATAAAATGATGGAGGTCTTTGCCCTGCAGTGGGACAGTATATAGACGGATACTATATGATTGTATATTGTTCCAGCAATGTTCGAGTGCATTCGGGGCGTGAAGTCTCTCGGCGCGGACTTTCTCGCTGCCGACCTGCAAGAACTTCTTCAATATATTCCACCCGTATGATCCTATTGCTTACAGGTAAATGTCTGATTAGTAATATTAATTTTATCGTATTTCTTGACAGGGATATTAAAGTGTTTCGTAAATAGTGGCGTAGTGTCGTTATTGGCCGCCCCGGGCGAAAGACTTTTTAGCCGCACGGGGCGAAGACTATTTAGCCGTCCGGGGCAGAAGTCTATTTGGCCGTCTGGGGCGGAACACTATTTAGCCGCCCGGGGCAGAAGACGTTTAAGCAGTCCGGGGTGGAAGACTATTTAGCCGTCCGGGGCGAAATACTATTTGGCCGCCCGGGGCAGAAAACTATTTAACCGCCCGCTTCTTTAGCAGCTTAGAAGAAATATCATAACGTTCCTCGTACTTTTGAGACGACCCGAGAATCGAACCGCGTCGTAGTAAAGTGCAAACAATTAGCTACTGTAATAAAATAGTCAATAACATTTCTATATTACCAGTCAACATTTTATTATTATGATTATGTGAAATGTATTTTTCTTTTTGTTATTTTTTTTAGAATCGAACCTCTAATAAACTCGCAACTGGGCGATGTGAAACCGTTCTTGATTCCTCATCACAAGGGCAGGAAAAGAATGCATCTAGGTATGTATTTTTTTTTAATAGGCATTGAATTTCTTTTTAATATGAATTTAAAAAAGTAGTTACAAAATAATAGTCATGACATTAATAAAATTGATGGCACCACTGCCGGCTATGTTAGAGGGTGTAATAACCTCATTCATCCTAACTAATATTATAAATGCGAAAGTAACTCTGTCTGTCTGTCTGTCCGTTACTCTTTCACGCCAAAACTACTGAACGGATTTAAATGAAATTTGGTATACAGATGATCTAGACCCTGAGAAAGAACATAGGCTACTTTTTATTGCGAAAAGGGGGCTGTAAGGGGTTAAAAGGGGGGTGAAAAGCTACTTTTCCACGCGGACGAAGTCGCGGGCGGCCGCTAGTTGTTAATAAATTGTTTTATTTCCAGAGCTGAAGGACACGATGGCGCGCGTGGGAGCGGACCTGAAGCAGAAGCTGGTGGAATCCCTCAAGGCGACGTGGACCAGCATGTGGAAGAGCGCGCCGCCGCCCAACGACAAGCAGCTCGAGAAGGTAACGTAGCAATAGAGTGGAAAGTTTATTTGCCACCGAAAATACATCTGTATTTACATATCGAACTATACATATCTATGTATAGTTCGTGCCAGATAAACTTGCAGTAAAGGTCATTCACCCCACTTGTTCCAAGAAGTCGTAAAAATTAACTTTCTGCCGCGTACGACAAAAATATGGAACGAACTGCCACCTGCGGTATTTCCGGACCACTACGACCTACAAACCTTCAAGAAAAGGGCATATCTCGCTCTGAAAGGCCGTCAGCGCACCTGTGAAGCCCCTGGAGTTGCAGGTGGTCATGGGCGACGGAAATCGCTTAACATCAGGTGATCCGTCTGCTCGTCTGTTGTCCTATTAAAAAAAAAATACAGATCGCTTCCCATACTAAACTGTCGATAAAATTACATTTGCCGTGTTTCATAATACCAAACGTCAAAGTTCTAGTCTATGTGAATTCGCACGTCAAGGACTATGAAACACGGCAAATGTCATTTTATCGACAGTTTAGTATGGAAAGCGAGTAGTAAGTGGGGTGGGATGGGGGGGTAAGGAAAGTGGGGTGAATGACCTTTATTGCAAGTTTATCTGGCACGAACTATAAGTACGTACAGCCACACATCAAAGTATACAAAACTGTAAAATTTCTTTAATCGACTCTCATCTTACTATCATACTCATTTGGTTGAATATCAATTGAGGAAATTTAACACATTGTGGTAACCTCATGTGTGGCTGACTGTACAGTATACTTCAATGGTTTTTGCAAATCCCACTGATTGAAAAACGTGAAAGTTTCTAAGTATAGATAGATGGACGTTTGCTCCTCTTTCACGCAAAAACTACCGAATAGATTTTATTGAAACTTTACAATAATATAGCTTATAGATCAAATAACACATAGGCTACAATTTATGAAATAATATTGTGTGGATTTGCAAATAACTAACTCCACACCTACGAAGTTGCGGTTGGCCGCTAGTCTTATAATATTGTCACGACCGCGGTACCCCTTGCAAGCGAAATTACAACTTATCTCTATCTAATAAAGTGCACTCCCAACCCCCCCCCCCCCCCCCCCCCCCCCCCCCCCCACCTTTCCCCTCAATTGGACCTCTGGTACCCCCACTCACACGACAAAACACACGATAGGCGCAGGGCTTTCATGATACCTTAAAACTTAAAGTCCTCCTTTCGCCGCACCATTGTACTTTCTGCTTGACCCAAAGGTTGACTGGTAGAGAATGCCTCTTGGCCTTAAGTTCGCCTATTGTACGAAGTTTTGTGCAATAAAGTTTTAAATAAATAAATAGATACCTATTAAAAGGGCTTCGGCATTAAAATGTGTATACGTTTATAACTTATTAAGACTGTTCATTGCAGGTGGTTGAAGAAGAGATGGAGAAAGAGCAATTATGTGATGAAAAAGAGGAAGATATGCACGCTAACGATTTGGTGAGCTTACGTATAATTTTATTAATACTTACGTATAATTTTATAAATACATCTCTACATACGTGACGTGATACGCCATTACAAGCTTAATCCATAATAATATTATAAATGCGAAAGTAACTCTGTCTGTCTGTCTGTCTGCTACTCTTTCACGCCAAAACTACTGAACGGATTTAAATGAAATTTGGTATACAGATAATCTAGACCCTGAGAAAAGACATAGGCTACTTTTTATTGCGAAAAGGGGGTTGTAAGGGGTTGAAAGGGGGGTAAAAGTTACTTTTCCACGCGGACGGAGTCGCGGGCGGCCGCTAGTTTATTATATACAGCTCGGGTTTGTGATCCCCAATCCGCATTAGGCAAGCGTGGTGATTAAGCCTAATCCCATCATAGTAGCGATGACTTGATTTCTATGGAGGCCTTTGCCTTGCAGTGGGAGAGTATATAGGCTGATACTTTATACTTGAGCACAGAATACTTAATAGTACAAGGTACAGAAAACCCACTTCTAAAAACCGTTTATAGAAAAATAATGCCTCAGGCTATAACATAAATTTGAAATTCCGACCGCCCAACGTTCAACACCTACAATTATTTATACCTAGAAGTGCGTTCTCTTTCTATCGCACGCAACTGTCGCACATGCGTCGCCGCTCGCTCGTGATTTTCTACTGATCGTCCCCTCCAGAGGGGACGCCGCATGTACTTGCAAATTCGTAGGTACACGCGGAGTGGGACAGGCCTGACTTGAGTGTATAATATTATGTTGTTTTGTGTGTGGCAGGCGGCAGGCGTGAGTGCGGGGCGGCTGAACGGCGGGCGGCGCGTGGACTACGTGCTGCAGGAGGCGCCCTTCGAGATGATCAACGAGTACCTGTTCGCCATGAGCAGCCACGTCTGCTACTGGTACGCTATGCCTCTCATTATACTAATACATAATTATTTTTATTTAATTTATAAACCTAAATACTTTAACAGTAGTATAGTCTATGGCAAGAAAGTGTAGTTATGACCTTGAGTGCGCAGAAACCAATTTTAATAGAAAGTCTTCTTTTTTACAAGTGCGCAAAATAACGGTCATCGCTATACTTTCGTGCCGCGAGCTATACTTATAAGCCGAACAAGAAATAAAATCCTCAGTTTAACCGATTCATTGCGTAGCCCACTTATAGGGACTTTTGCCCATGCCGGCTAAAAAATCTTCTGTGACGCCTACTGGCGTCAGACGGCACACAGTAAATGACGCCCTTAGGCATCTTCCGCCATGATTTAACACATTTTGCTTTTTGTTTTGATTTTGACTTGTTTATGAATGTTTACATTCAGTCGGCATCAGATATCAATTCTTTAACACACCATTCGGCGTCATCCGTAATGAATCGTTGAACTTTGACTAGCATTCTTATACATGGTAAAATTGTATTCATTTAATCACGAAGCCCTCATGATAGGTAATACGAATAAAGCTCCTTTTGCATGTGAGATCATCAAAATATGCAAATTATAAGTCAGCTATTCTATATCTATCGAATCCGGGGTCGAGCTAAATTATGTTTTGAACATTTCCAACACAGCTCGGTTTTGAGATCACCGCACCGCATTAGGCAAGCGTGGTGTTCAAGCCTAATCCCATCATAGTAGCGATGACTTGATTTCTATGATGGAGGCCTTTGCCCTGCAGTAGGACAGTATATATAGGCTGATACTTTACTAAAGTCGCTGCTGTTTGAACAAGCAGCTTTTAAAGTAGATATTATAACAATTCTAACCTCATTATAAAACCCTCAGGGAGTCTGAGGACACGATGCTACTGATCCTGCGCGAGATCTACGACGCGTTGGGGGTCCCGCCCGACGCCTCCGTGCCCATGCACTCCATGACGCTGCACCGCACCAGAACACCCAACCCGTGAGTGCACCAAGTTTTCTACCAATCATTCTGAACAATCGATGTAGATTGGGGGCCGAAGAAAATTGCTCGAGATGCCCCGGCAAAATAGTTTTTCGCCCCAGGCGGCAATAGACTTTCGCCCCGAGCGGCAATAGTATTTCGCCCCGAGCGGCAATAGTATTTCGCCCCCAGTGGCAATAGTATTTTGCCCCGGGCGGCAATAGTCTTTCGCCCCGGGTGGCAATAGTCTTTAGCCCCGGGCGGCAATAGTCATTCGCCCCGAGTGGCAATAGTAGTATTTCGCCCCAGGCGGCAATAGTATTTCGCCCCAGGCGGCAATAGTATTTCGCCCTGGGCGGCAATAGTCTTTAATAACAAAATTAAATGTTTATAATGGTTAGAAGGAGGTTAAAGGGGTGTAAATGGTTACCGATATATCTATGTTTATAATTATTAGTTTAGTTGTTATATTATTTTCTTTTTTTTCTTTCAGGAGGACACTGAAACTATCGTTATGAATGCTTCAGGTATTTTACTATATTTTTTTGACGTTTCTTAGTTATTAATTTTAATAGCACTGTATAAGTTTATTGGCCTTTTTCGTGGAATGTGGTTTTAGTAACTAAAGGCATTACAGCTTGTGAATTTTGTTTCAGAACACCCATCCACAAGCCGCGGGGGGACTTGATTCGAAATGACATACACTTTTTAGCTTTATACGTACAGTCAAAACAAAAACATGAGTAAAAATACTTTATTATTATCAATCGGAATTATTGTAATACATTGTAATAAACAAAGTTATTAGAATTACTTCCATTGTAAAAAAAAGTATCAGCATGTATACTGTCTCCCTGCAAAGGCGTCCATCATAGAAATCAAGTCATCGCTACTATGATGGGATTAGGCTTACTCACCACGCTTGCCTAATGCGGTGCGGTGATCACAAACCAATTTACTTTTAATTATGTGGTTTTATTTTATTTTTATAGAAAAATAATTTCTCAATATCACTCTTTTTAAAGTTCCGTAGCCAAATGATAAAATATGGAAATCTCATAGATTCATTATGTCTGTCAGCCCCCATGTCAACATTTTTTTTATCTAACAACCCCAAGTATAGACGACGTGCGATATCAATGAATATAGACACAGGTCCCTCCACCAGCCCATGGTCCTTCCTACCGTCTCGGCATACCGACCGAATCTTAGGAGACGCTCACCAGGTACTTGCTAAGGCTCTTTCCCCGGTGCGTTTCTTCACTCCCTACAAAGTCTGTGTCTTTAGCCCATCTCAATATCAATGGATACAGAGCCCCCCCCCCCCCCCCTTCCATCAGCAATGTCCAAAATAACGGCCTAAGCAAAGCTTTAAGGGTTCTTATGATTTACTACTGAACTGAAGCCTTAATACGTTTATCCCCATCCCTTTAACTCGCACTATGCGTCTCCTTTGTTTGAATGCATCAGGTTTATTTACGTTCTTTACGCGACGTTTCGTTGATGAGCCCCTGATTATATATTTTAGATAGAATACTCTATTGCACAACACATTACAGCACTAAATGCTAATTTTTTTATAATTAAGTTTATCATCACAATGTCATAACAATTTTTACATAAATCTGAAAGTATTCATTTTTTTGATTGCGGTATTTTTTGAGGGCCAAATTATAAAAAAAATAACGGAAAAAAAATTACTGAAAACAATAACTCCGATTGATAAAAAATCTATCATCTGTTATTTTAAAAAACGATAAGTTTAAGAAACAGAAATAAAATGAAAGGCCTGTTTTACAATATATGGGATGTTTTAGTGTGTTTATGGTGCGGTTAAAGAAAAAAATATTTTTTTAAATTATGTGCAACGTACGTTTGGTTACGTAGCGTAAAACGATCGTCCTTATAGTTATGGGAAAATTAAGTACTTTATTTTTCTAATACATTCCATTTTCAGTTTATTTTACCAAAAAGATCTATTCTATAAAATTATGTCAATATTTTTTTTCACTTGTTAATTAATACCTACTGAAAATATTATTCATTTGAACAGTAAAAAAATATCAGTTTTCTTTTTATTTCACACGTAATCTTCCCTAATATTGTAAAAGAGACCTTAAAATATTTACATTTGATTGTTATTAGTTGAATTTAATGATTAATTATTTTGTACAGCCAATTTTAGTTAATTAAGCAAATATTACAAAAATCTACCGTTTGTTCTGATTTAATTATTTAATCAAACATAATTAACTGTTAATTTATATTTAAAAAAACGCTGTATCTATGCTTATCTAAGACATTTGGAGGTACTCCTTATTTATTTTTCTTAAAAATTACAAAAAGGCCTATATTTTGATAAAAAAAATGTTTCCAAAAAAATTGCAAAATATGATATTAAAGTCTGCATGATTTTTGCAAATTGTGATTGTCAATTATTTATTTAATTAAAGTAATTCTGCTACTTCTAACTCTACGGAGTGACTTATATCAGTTTATATTGTATTTGTATAAAATTATAGTATTTATATTATATTATTCTGGATATATTATTAATATAAATGATTAAATCGCTGGAAATGCGATGATTATGTTATTGTTTCAAAATGATTTTTTCCTTTTTCATTGGAGGTTGAAAAATGGAGGTTGATTTGATCTATGTGGAATGGAACTTCACTATTGGTAGATACGTAGAAAGGAACGTATGTTAAGAAGAAATGAGTAAGCAGGAAGAGGGATGAAAGATGACGGGAAAATGCAATTGAGTTTTTGTTCGATTTTTCCCCACAACTGGAATGAAGGAAAAGAGATTCCACCAAATTTTGAACCTTAATAAGCATGATATAAGAGCGATAAACAATTATTCAACCTTCCATGCCCAGTTTTATAACGATCATATCTTAAGAGTCCCCGCAGACTACAGACTTACTATCGGCCGATAGTTTAGTCGGGTTGGCCGGTTCGTACGCATCAAACTTTTTTATCGGCCGATACTGAATCACTGTAATGTGCGCACCTGCATACATCTTCATACTGATTAAGACGCCGACCAAACTATCGGCCGATTAAAAGTTTGTAGTCTGCGCAGAGTCTAAATTACGACAGTCAGTATAATGATTTTTGGGGTCATTCATAACGGTATCCTCTCCCTCTTTCGCACTTTACTCTCTTTCAATCTCGTACGTTCCTTTCTACGCAACATTAAATCACGTATTATTAGAAAATAGTATCATATCAATATTATATGTTGATCTTTCTGTACAAAGTTTCTTCTTACAGTTGTTATAAATACTTTAAATGGTTTTTAAGATTGGAAAAAAATTGCAACATTGGCCCTCTCGTTCCCACTGTATAGGGATAAAACGAGAGGTGTGTATGTAATTTCTATCACAATGTTTCAAGTTATTTATTGTATATTCACGTATTTTACTCATTTTTACTATTCAACTTTTTTATTATACAGGGTGTATCTGTGAACATTTACATCCCTTTAACCACATGTTCTATCAACCATTCTGAACAACATTTACCATCAGGCGGAGTGAGGTCATCTTGATTGTCCTCAATAAAAAAATACTACGTTTTGACAGATGTAAAATGCCATAATGACATTTGTATCTGTCAGTATAACCACAATTAAAAATCTGAGTATGTGAAAGAAATGGGGGGTAGCGTGTGCTAATTCCGTTAGATGGCGTACCTGTAGACTGAGGTCCAACTACACGGTGATTGGTTATTTTTCATGTGAGATGTCAAAATGTCACTAAACGACCAATGACGTCGAAGTTGGACCTTATTGTACACGTACGCCATCTAACGGATTTTTCACTCGCGGTAGCCCCCATTGGTGATATTCTCAGTATTTGATAGTGTTGTGATATCTTCTTATATATCTATATTCTATATTATTTATAAAGAGATAACTTCAATAGACAACGACAAGGCTTATAGGTAAACCGAAAACACGAAATGCTTGCGCGATGTAATTATACACAGCGCCATCTATTGGTTCTTTTCGGAATTCCGGTCCCGAAGCGTGTGAGGTGAGTGAGGGCGGGCCACTAGTTATTGATAATATTGTATCGAGTGTCAATAGTTGTTTAATATAATGAGTACAATATGTGAATGAAATTATAGCAACTGCTGAGAAATGCATCTTCAATATAATATACTGCATGTATCATTATGCAATTTAAGCCGGTTTTACAAAACGATCTTAAATACCTGTGATATGAGGTTGATATTTCAATTGGATTAATTTTGGCGTATAGAACAATCTTTTGATTGAAGTAACTCAATTTTCGTTGGTTAATTATTGAATAATAATAATAATAATTTGAATAAAAATGATTTGCACTTGGTCCCGGCCCGTGCAAATCATCACAACCGATGATCTAAAGCATCGAGAAAAAAAACATGTAAAGAAATAATAATAATATTTTCACTACATCACATACATTGCTCTGACTCTGAGATAGGTAGCTCAAGCACCTGTGTTATATCAGAACAGTTAATAATAAAAATGAAAACAGTATTTTAATAAATTTAATGTTTAATGTGTCAAGAAAATCGTGACGTTGGAAGTTTGAGGAACTAAAGGAGTTTCCATGTTTTATAACCAATGGGGTTGACATAACCTATGACGAAATCGTCAGTGGCGCCATCGTTTATTTTCACGAATTTATTGACACATTATAATTAATGTTGTCTTTAATAAATTAGCTTTTTTTTTCTAAATATATTATGGTAATTGAACGTTTTGTAAAATACGGGCCTTGCACTAGAATAATATTTAGCCAATTTCAAATTTAAAATACTAAAATATTGATGTCTGTATACCAACATTAAAATAGTTACTACGTATATCACCGGACAGGGTGACTGTTTGACAAGATTATCTATAATAATTTATATTCTGTGTGTTCAAGTATGCTATTTATAAAGAAGTAAATTCTATAGACACCGAGAAAGCTTATAAGTAAACCGACTTTCAAGTTAACCCCTTTTCCCCCCCAATTGGGCCTCCTGCACCGTCACTCACTCGACAAAACAGCGCCGGCGCTGCTTCAGCCTTCTGTGACTTATATAGATTTTGTTTAATTCTAAGTTATCCTTTCATTTTATTTAGTTAAACAGTTGCCCTGTCGAAGTCAAAAAGTGAAAAGATACAGCCATTTAATTAATAGATTCATTTGATCTAATAATTTGGATTATTACATGTTGATTATTTGGTTTTCATAACTTTTTGTCATTCTACGATCAGCTTTAAAATTATTTATAAACAAATTGAAGCTGATTGTACTCTAACTTCACGCACTATTTAATAGTTATACTCTGATTCATAATCATGTAAAGTAAACTGACAGATGAAAATGACAAGTTTCTATGCATTTTGACATTTTGCATGTGCCAAATTGAGTGATAATGTATGGGGATTACACATTGACATCTGTCAGTTTACTTTACATGATTATGAATCAGAGTATAGATACAGTTGTCTGAACTGTGTGTATCTGTGAACATCTACATCCCTTTAACCACGTGTTCTACGGACCATTTTGAGCAACATTTCTTCTATTACTATAGCCACTAGGACAAATCTGGGGCATATGGCAACCTAACTGAAGGAAATTCGCATTAAAAATTTCAACTTTTCATACAAAGTCTGTCACGTGACTTGTTCACTTTGTATGGAGAGTCGAAACAATTTTTGTAGACTTTCCAATAGTCGAAAGAACAAATATGTTGTTTGGAATGGTTGGTAGCCGATTACGAATATACAAAAGGCGTTTTCATTTGCAAACACCTCATTGAAGAATTTCTAAATGATACACAATTTTTTAGGCGACTGTAACTAAATATAATGTTCTATTTAAATTAATTATTATAATTATTTAAATTGGAGGATTCAATTTAATGAAAATTATGTTGCAGAAAAATACGTTCCATAGAATTGTTTACTTTTAAATACCTTGTTCTCGTTAAGTTTTTGACAATTATACTTATTATTATTTCGTAAACTAACATTGGTTGACAGTAAAGTTTATATTTTACTACAAATTGGGTTTTATTTCATTTAATTCGTCGTTGGATCAAGAAAGTCATTAAATTAGATTCGACAAAGGTCGTATAAATGGGACTCCGTTAGGCCTTTGCCCAGCAGTGGGACAGTGTAGGCTAAATAAAATAAGGAAAAAAATGCTTAGATCTTTATAACTATGTAGGTACGCATCGGTTCTTTTAAATACCTATGTACAAGCAGTGATTCGATATAGTTCGTCCCAGTTAAACTTGCAATAAAGGTCATTCACCCCACTTGCCACTTGTACCAAGAAGTCGTCAAAATTCGCGATACATCGCTTTCCATACTAAACTGTCGATAAAATTACATTTGCGTTTGCCGTGTTTCATAGTCCTTGACGTGCGAACTTACATAGACTAGAACTTTGACGTTTGGTATTATGAAACACGGCAAATGTAATTTTATCGTCAGTTTATTATGGGAAGCGATTTGTATCGCGTTAGGTATCGCGAATTTTGACGACTTCTTGGTACAAGTGGGGTGAATGACTTTTATTGCAAGTTTATTTGGCACGAACTATAAAAATTGAAGACCAAGTATGTCCATGTTATGACTAAAATATTAACTTTTTAATATAACTATAGCGAACAGAAGTTTTATCCATGCTTACCCGAGTATCTGTCAAATATGAAAACTTCAGTTTTGTGAAAAGCACGGCGTACGACGCCTTTTTTGTCATGAAAATTCTACGTGAAATATATTTTACTTCGAAAGCAGCATATGGATAGACAATTCGTAGTTGTGCGAAATGCCTCGGCCGAAGATGAAATAGGGAGGACATCCATCTTTGATAAGCACAAATCCTGGTACAAACTTGATATTGATGGAGAATTTATAACTAAAACCGTGAGTTTATTCTTTGGCCTTACCATGAGTTTGAAATACTATCTTCGCTATCGAAAACTATCGCTTTGTCTCTTTCATTGTGTTGCATTTAAAAGAGACAGAGCAATAATTTTGGATAGCGAGGATAGTATTTCAAACTCATGGTGAAGCCACTTTTCTTTCTTTATGTGAGTAGCAGACGAGCAGACTGATCACCTCATCATCATCATCAGCAACCCACGCTCGTCCACTGCTGGACATAGGTCTCCCCCAATGCACGCCACTGCTCCCGATTTTAGGCCACTCTTATCCAGCTCACTCCAGCCAGCCTTCGAATGTCGTCATCCCATCTTGTAGATGGGCGTCCAACACTACGTTTGCCGAGTCGCGACAGCTGTTGATAAGTTATTGCCGCCGTCCATAGACACCTGCAACAATACTCGCAAGTGCGATGCCATCTTAATCCCATCATAGTAGCGATTGGCGAACCGTTTAGCGTAATGGTTTGAGACACAAGGGTCGCGGGTTCGATTCCCGCACCAAGACAAATGTTTGTAGATGAAACCGATATTTGTCTTGGGTCTGTAGGCTTAGAATAATAACTCTATAGAAGGAGAGTCTCCATACTAAAGCTCTGTCAAAAATGAGACACAAAAAAATTCACGCAGCCAACTGCGCACCGTACTGACACTTTTGTAATGTTGCTGGTGAAGGTACAGTTTCCCCGAAAACTGGGAAATAAATCGGACGCCTCAATAATGATTTCTAATGTGTCGTAAAATGTTGGTCAGTGTGGTATGAACAAGTAATGTAAAGTTTATTGCGAGATATCTATACTAATATAATAAAGCTGAAGAGTTTGTTTGTTTGTTTGTTTGTTTGTTTGTTTGTTTGTTTGTTTGTTTGTTTGAACGCGCTAATCTCCGAAACTACTGGTGCGATTTGAATAATTCTTTTTTTGTTGGATAGTCCATTTATCGAGGAAGGCTATAGGCTATCAACATAATAATATTAAGGGGGTTCTAAGGGGTTAAAAGGGGGGTAAAAAGTAACTTTTCCACGCGGACGAAGTCGCGGGCGGCCGCTATATCTAATAAATACGTTAAAACTACGACATAAGCACTAGGAATTATAGAAATTTAACGTACCTACAATTTCGGTGGTACCTACATACCACACAACCTTCAGGCAACCACAATTAATAATAGTGTTGGTTGGGTTAGGTAATGTTTTTATGTGGTACTAGCGGCCGCCCGCGACTTCGTCCGCGTGGAAAAATTTTCCCCGTTTTTTACACATTTACCGCTCTGTCTTTGCTCCTATTGGTCATAGCGTAATGTTATTTAGCCTATAGCCTTCCTCGATAAATGGACTATCCAACAAAAAAAGAATTATTCAAATCGCACCAGTAGTTTCGGAGATTAGCGCGTTCAAACAAACAAACAAACAAACAAACAAACTCTTCAGCTTTATTATATTAGTATAGATAAATAGAATAATATTAAACTGATATGAATAGAAGAAGACAAAAAGTATTTTTTGTATAATTTATTTCGCGAGCACTCGACATTGAAGTCGAATTATGAAATTTCATACATTCGTCAATACAAATACTTATCTAATTCGACTTGAATGTCGAGCGCACGAGAAATGCCCCTCAGTCGACTGTATGTCGTCGGTACTTACATTAGGAAAATATGTTAGCAATAATTGTTTTAAAAATTTATTAGCTGGATAAAAGTCAGGAAAAATGGGAAAATATTTTTCTCAATTGGGCAACACTGAACATTGAAAATAAACGATTGTATTTTTTATGAAAAAATTACAAGATACAATGTAATATTGAAAGCTTTCCTGTGGAAAGTGATAATATTATTCTTATTCTCCCTTTAATTTCTATTGTGACACGATTTAACCGCACAAACCGTCATAATTATTTTTATTTCGGGAGACACGTTCGAGTCGCTGTGACATTTGACACTAAGGAGCGAGGTGGTACCCTTCGCCAATTAGGGTACCACCTACTAAGCATATAGCGAGCGGACGCATTAGGTTTCTATAGAGTTATTATTCTAAGTCTGTAGGTCTATTTTTGAATTGTCGTCTCACTAAAAAATGTGTGACTCGCATGATTTTTGACATCCGCATTTTTGAATCATTCGAAAACGAGCGATTTGCAACGAGTGGTGTAAACCACTCGTTTCCGCTAGGCGAGTGGTCGCATTTACGTCAAATATTAACGAGTTAACACTATAAAGTCCATTTTACGAAAAAAATCCCCTGGGAGCGGCGCCACTTGTCATACAAATAGGCTTTCTATCTCTTTCCCACTCATTACGTAGACTGCCATGTCATTTTAGTTCATCAAAAATCCGGGGGACTCTTTTCGTGAAAAGGACTATACTTTGACAAGATTGGCGACACACTAAGCGAGTGATTTCAAAAATAGGGAAAATTATGAATCACGCGACTCACGAGACCTATTCAAAAAATTTTTGAATTTTTTTTGTATTTTCGCTTCGTCCAAACAAAACTACTCGTTTTGCAAGTCACGTCGTCTCGTGAGTCGCATGATTCATAATTTTCCCTATTTTTGAAATCACTCGCTTAGTGTGTCGCCAATCTTGTCAAAGTATAGTCCTTTTCACGAATGTATGTGATTTTGTCTCGAATCAATCAATGAGGGTATTTGCAAATGCAAAATCCGATAGATGGCGTGCTGTTGACATCGGGTCCAACAACGAGTGGATTGGTTACATTTTGACGTATCATGTCAAAATTATGAAATTATGTTACGTAACAACCAATGTCGTCAAAGTTGGACCTAACGTCAACGTAGCGCCATCTATCATATTTTGTATTTTCAAAAACTCTCATTGACTTTACCTCTGCTTTTGTGGCCAATAAATGTTATCTATCTATCTATCTATCTCTGCAGTCCGTTAAAACCGATCCCCGCAAAGAGATGTTGAAAAAACCCCGCAGCAGTGGGCGCCCCCGCCCCCGCGAGACCGTCAAGCTTCCCCCCCTCGACCCCCCCGAAGGCTTGAGCGCGGTGCAAGCGTTCGCCATGCGCCTCGCTGTGCATGCGGCCGCGTTTCTGTTCCTAATGTTGACAGCACTGTGCGGTTTGTCATGTTGGTACCCCCGCGGGAGTGGTAAGAGGAAACGCAGTTATTGAATTTTGAACGTGGTACCATTAAATTTGCATTTTATAAACTGTTTTAATTCGTAGAGATTGCTAGAAAATTTAACTATACTCTGATTTATAATCATGTAAAGTAAACTGACAGATGAAAATGACAAGTCTCTATGCATTTTGACATTTTGCATGTGTCAAATTGAGTGATAATGTATGGGGATGACATATTGACACCTGTCAGTTTACTTTACATGATTATGAATCAGAGTATAAATAATTTACAGTGTTAAATTTTTGTCGTTTTATTCCCAAAGCTCTCATAATAGTGACATTAATAAAGCCCCCTGAGCATGTTACATCATCAAAATAAAAAAAGTCCAACTTTCAACATTATTGATGCTTTAGAGACATTTTGACCATATCACATCAATACTAAATAAACAATTACCGTGTAGATGAACCTCGGTTTTACAGTGCGCCATCTAGCGGATTTTCCACACGTTATACCTAAGCCCTGACAAATAAAACACATTTTTGTAGCAAATAAGTGTATTCAAGATTCCAACCTTCCGTCAAAAATAAATGCTCTATAATGAGACCGAAAACCACGCTGAAATTAACATTTATCACTAACACGTGTCATACAACAAATCAATAAAATATTTAGAAGGAATACAATATAATGGGTTTGTTCTAAAAACAATTAGATTATAACTCTGATTCATAATCATGTAAAGTAAACTGACAGATGAAAATGACAAGATTCTATGCATTTTGACATTTTGCATGTGTCAAATTGAGTGATAATGTATGGGGATGACACATTGACATCTGTCAGTTTACTTTACATGATTATGAATCAGAGTATACTTTAACATATTATATAAGATAGTAATCTGATATCATCGGATTAAATGTTATAAATGCTGTCAATGTTACGAGGCAAAAACTGAACTTAATCAAACTTTACTTAAATAATAAATATATTTTTATACCAATTTATGAAGCAAATAAAAATGATTGCTAGTTTGGTTTTATATCTTTGCTTTAGCCATTGATATTTGAATTTATTATCATTACAGCAAAAAATAATTCATGCCTTAAACCAAATTTTATTAGTAAGTAAATAAATAAAAATAAGGTCAGGAAACATCATTTTTAAAATCGTTTTATTGATAATTCGGATACTTATTGCATACCATAAATATACCATAGATGTGGTCGACTTTTTTTTTAAATTTCTAAAGTTAATTTGAAAAGCAGAATTTAACATCTAAAAGGATTTTATTTAACATATTATATCAATCCAAGGCTTTTCCACTCCCGTCCTTCTTGACCCTCCTAACTAACATTTTAGATAATTATAATATTGATAGTTTTTAGATCATTTTTAGAGTATACAAGGTCTAAAAGTCTACGTTTATGGTCTAGTTGTAACTTCTTTCAAGATTTAAAGCGTTTATTACATTAACATCTACTGAATTTATATTATTATAAATGTGTCGTTGCTTTAAACCTTTTTGAGCTTAGAAGATAGATAGATACTCTTTATTGCACAACACATTACGGAACTCAATGCTAATAGTAATTTCCAAATACAATATCGGCGGCCTTATCGCTAATAGCGATCTCTTCCAGACCACCTTTGGGTAGAGGAATAATGCAGCGAATTAACAAGAAGAAGATGAGATATTCAAAACCTTTTCTTTCAGTGGCAGATGAGCAGACGGATCACCTGATGGTAAGCGATTGCCACCGCCCATAGACACCTGTAACACCAGTAGAGTCACAAGTGCGCTACCAACTTTGTTTTGTAATGTTTTTTTTTATTTTACAATCCCGTAAAAGTTAGGCATTCGTTTTTTTAAAAAAAAATTAAATAAAAGACAAATCTATAATAATAAAAATTCAATTTAACCATACTTACAATACTCAGTTGTTTCTACAAATTCTAATAGTAACTACGTTTACAAAAATACCACCCTGCGTACATTTTTTTATTAAGTATAACTCCCGTACGCTCTCACGTATTAATAACAGGGTTAATTAAAAATATTCTTCAAATCTTACGTTACATTGCTCAAATGACCTTAAAAAATTCGTCCGCCATTTTGTTAAAAATCAAAATGGCGAAAAATTTTAGGATGTGATTTATTAGATACAGGATGTATCTGAGAGCATTTACGAGTATATCCCTTTAACCACGTGTTCTATCTACCAACTATTTGGACATTTTTTTATGACTTTTCGAAATTCATCGAATTTTTTTTCGACTTCCCATACAAAATTAACAAGTAACGTGACCGATTTTGTATGAAAAGTTGAATTGTTTTATGCTAATTTCCAAAAGACGTAGAACAAATGTTGTTCAGAATGCTAGATAGAACACGTTGTAAAAGACATGTAAATTTTCACATATACATCTTGTATATCGGATAATAAAATATTTTTAATTAACCCCGTATATTATAAAAGTATCACTACAGAATACAATGCGTCCAAGAAGTGTAAAGCTCAAAGCTTCCTCGAATACAACTGCTCTTTCCCTATATACGAAGTGAAAGATACAGTTACAACAGCGAATTTGAGTTCTATGAGTTAGTAGATAGAGTAGGATTATAATTTATCATGTGCGTTAGATTTTTTACTTTTTATCTATACTATTTATAAAGAGATAACTTCTATAGACCACGACAAGGCTTATAGGTAAACCGAAAACACGAAACGCTTGCGCGATGTAATTGGACACAGCGCCATCTATTAGTTCATTTCTGAATTACGGCTCCCGAAGCGAAGTGAGGGCGGGACCTCTAGTTACATATATTTTAGAATATTTTACCTTTTCAATTAAAATACCGAATACACAACCTATTAAAAATCAGTTCAAGAATTTTATTTTTATGAGAACATTTTGAATCTTAACTAAATGCTACTTACTATATAAAAATATATAAAAAAACATGCTTAAACTTAAAAGATGCCAAGTGCAGTATTTTATCATCCTTTACCATAAGTATAACATAAAGATATAAGTTATACACAGAGTATAAATCCTGCAGTTAGTATAGTATTTGAACTGCAAGCGTGTTAAAACTAGTAGAAATCGGCTGTTAAGAAATACATCCACTTTTTTTAAATATTGCATACTTTGAACACAGCGTTAGGAAATTTTAGATTTGTGACTTATTATCTGAGGTCGGAATTAGGTAGAGTTATGTTAAAAAGCCGCTAGATGGCGTACTTTTGGACTGACGTCCAACTGCAACGTCATTGGTTGTTTAGTGACATTATGATAGCTCACATCAAAAATAACCAATCACCGTGTATACTCTGATTTTTAATCATGTGGAATTGTGGTGTAAACTGACAGATGCAAATGTCAAGTTTCTATACATTTTGACATTTTGCATCTGTCAAATTGAGTGATCTGTTAGTTAACTCCACATGATTAAAAATTAGAGTTTAGTTTCTCAGTTCCACTGTACGCCATCTAGCGGATTTAGATCATTTTCAGATAAAGAATAAGGTTGAAAAAATATTGGCGACTAAGCGAACAAGGTTAATATTACACGAACCATCTAAAGTGACTTTTGACCCCCTCATAACTAGAAAACTATTACACTCAAACGTGTGAAATTTGGCATAATTATGACGTAATGAGATGTGCAAGATTATTACATGTTTCAAGTGTCATACACATATTCAACAGGTGAGCTGTCTACTCGTTTGCCCCCCATAAATAAAAAAGTACCTTTTTTTATGAGATAGTGGGCAGACGAGCAGGCGGATCACCTGATGGTAAGCGAGTACCGCCGCCCATGGACACCCGCAACACCAGAGGAGTCGCAAATGCGCTGCCGACCTTTTAAGAAGGAATATGCTCGCTTTTTGAAGGTTTGTAGGTCGTATCGGTTCGGAACCTAAATAAATTCTACCTAATTCCTACCTAAACTTTTTATGGGTATACAGATTATATAATTTTTGTATGATTTTTTGGTACATACAGGATATTACGGAAAACTGGCCATTTCTTCCGATGACTGAAAAATTCGCATATATTGCTTATTTTGTTGAGATTACAATAAAAAGTTTACTATAAATTATATACAGGGTGTATCTGTGAACATTTACATCCCTTTAGCCACGTTTTCCACCAACCATTCTGGACAACATTTGTTCTATGACTTATGAAAATTCGCATTAAAAAAAATTCAACTTTTCATATAGGTAGTCGGTCATGAATTTAAAAGTGGTAAAGCAAATGTTCAAATGGTTGGTGGATGGTTAAAGGGATGTAAATGTTCACAGATACACCCTGTATTATTAGTATAAATATAGTAAACTGTTTATTCAAATAAGTAGAAGAAATATGTAACAAATACATCCTGTATATAAGTTGTATCTGTGAACATTTACATCCACGTGTTCTACCAACCATTCTAAACAAATTTTGTTCTATGACTTTTGAATATTTGCATAAAAAAAATGTTTTTTCATACAAAGTCGGTCACGTGACTTGGTCATTTCTTATGGGGAGTCGAAATTTTTTTCGAAGAATTTAGAAAAGTTGTTGAACAAATGTTGTACAGAATGGTTGGTAGAACACGTGGTTAAAGAGATGTAAGTGTTCACAGATACATCCTGTATAAAATTAGGACACTAATTTATCTAATTATGCATCGGCCAGAAGATCCCTGTCACCCAACTCCCAAGTACAATCACCCACACGTCGGCCCTACTCGATGACGAGCGAGGCGCTGGCGTACGAGACGGAAGAGTCCTGCATATTCATACATTGCGAGGATTGGGCGTATTTCAGGAATTTCAGTGCCATGCGCGGCGCGTTTGACTGCGACTGAAGCTTGGATATGGCCTGAAATATACAGTCATATTAATATTATAAATAATAATAATAAAAAAGTCTTTATTAACCCATTACAATTCAGGTAGGTACTTACAACTATGTTAAAAACCTCTAGAGTAAATTATAACATGATTTATGAATGACATAAAGCTGTAGCCCGAATAGTGAAGGGCTGGTGCCTGAAATAGGTAACAAAATGAAACCTGTGCTACAGGTCACCAGGCCACACCCTCAGACCGCTTTATGTTATCAACTAGTTACAGTAAGTATTGTTATTTGCTTTTAAGAGAGGCAGTATTAAGTCAATTGTATTACCGCTAAACAGTGTAACGAAGAAAATATAATATAAATAATAATATAATAATCCCAATTATTTATTTCTTTCTTGGCATTTTACCGAATGGATTTTAAGGAAACATACTAATATTATAAATGGGAAAATGTGTCTGATCTTTGAGTAGCATTTTTAATTATTTCCCTTTCAACCTCCTTTTCGCAATAAAAAGTAGTATATGTTCTTTCTCAGGGTCTAGACCATCTGTATACCAAATTTCATTCAAATCCGCCTTTACCACGGTGAGTGCTCCGAGGAGTTGTTCGAATTAATACCCGCTGCCAAATTTCACCACCGCACTACACGCCATAAACTCGGATTCCATCCATACAACCTGGATGGATGGCGGTCCACTACCGTGCGCTTTACTCGACACTTTCTGCCACGCACCTCCTCATTGTGGAATCAACATCCCGCAGCGGTATTTCCGAACCGGTACGACATTCAAATCTTCAAGAAACGAGCCTATACCTTCCTAAAAGGCCGGCAACGCATCCGCACTCCTTCTGGTGTAGCTGATGTCCATGGGCGGCGGTGATCACTTACCATCAGGTGACCCGCTTGCTCGTTTGCCTTCCTATAATATAAAAAAAAAAAAAAATCCGTTCAGTAGCTTTGGCGTGAGAGAGTAACAGACAGACAGACGGGAGTTACTTTCGCATTTATAATATCAGTTAGGATAGAAGATTGTCATTTTCTCTGTCTTTTAAATCCGGCGCGAAAACGCTTATCAATGTCAAGGCGTCCCGTCTGACGTCACGTCTAAGTATTGTCTAAGCAAACAATATTCATGCCGAAGCGTGGCTATATGTTACCTGCATGAGCACGCCGATAGGGTGCCGCCCGCAGATGGTGTTGCCATACTTATTGAGGTATTCCGTGAACGCGCGCGGGTCCATTTCTCGATTATGTCCATACCCTGCAGAACACATCAACAATCAAAAAGCAAGTAAGAATAAGAATACATAATTAAGGTCGTGGGTTCGATCCCTAGCCTCTGGACAAACATTCGTGTTTTTTATGTGATAGGTGACCAGACCAGACGGGTCACCTGATGGTAAGCGATGGCCGCCGCCCATAGACACTTGCAACACCAGTGAAGTCACAAGTGCGCTGCCAACCTTTTATCAAACAAATTAAATTGTAGATGCCAGCTGATAACATGAAACGTGACTAGATAGTAGAATAGATAGTGCTCGTGATGTTGTACCTAGCTATAATTTTAATGAGTTATCTTTTATATTTGACCTTTATGAACAGTACTTTCTGATGATAATCTTATACTAATATGGCGTCTACTTACCTACTTTAGCATAGCTACTTAAGAAAATTTTCTTACAAAATCTATTACTTACCTATATTTTTTCTTTACTAAACTAAAACATTCAACATTAAAATCAAGGTAACTTGTCATAAATAATGTGACAGAGGCACATCGATCCGAAATGCTGCACTACTAATCACTGTTTGTAGATCTTATTACGGGTACGTAAAGTCGACAATTGTTAAGTGTATTTTTATATGCCGACCGTACTGTCAAGTTACGGAAATATAATTAATTATAAACATTATTTACTTATAAACAGGGTATTTTTTAACTTTTGACGTCAATAGGTACAATGTTGGGCACATGTCAGTCAAAGATTTAAATCATAGATATGCCCTGACACCTAAAAACGAGGCAATATTTTGATGACATGACGTGTGCGTGTCATCGAAAGTCACTATCTATGAGGATAAATACGGTCAGCAAAATTTTCATACTGGGAACTAAAATAAACAATTCCTAAATTTAAAAGCAATTTATTTATGGGACA